>JAPDSC010142003.1:91521-107733 GCA_026290005.1 Latrodectus geometricus
TGAGTTGGGGGACTTAGAGTTGGGGCCCTGAGTTAAACTCTTTGAATTATTACTGTACATATGTGTATATTCAGCTGACCTGTTCGTATGTTTTCTAATAAACCATCAAATTTATACACAGCATACTTGTTACATTGTGAAAATAAAATTTAATGAGCAATTACATAAAAGGGATTTTCTCAAAGCAGGACTCCTTTAATTAGAAAATATTAAGTTGCGGAAAAAGAAATCCATTATTTTTACGTGAACTTTATGTAACTATTTTGGATTCACTTTGTAAAAAGGTTTAAAACAGCTTTCATGTAAATTTATAGGTCTTGCGCGTTACGACTGCTGACATGCGGTTAACTTCGATCATTTTTGATATTTTATAGACATTTTCGATGATGCTGTATCCACATGCGAGGTGCATCTCTGACATCAAAAATACCCGAACGGAATCGACGAAACAAAAAATTGTACGTAACTGGTTGTTACAGTCTTATATAGGACGATAAACACCTTTCACAATTTTAGCCACCCGGCTATCTTTTTCGCCGTTACAAGAGAAAAACGAAAATGTATCGAATTTTCTGTTTCTTGTCTTCCATTTTTAAAATCTTGTACTCGTAACTGAATTAATCAAACAAAAAACCGAAAGAGGATATTTTAGTGCCAAATGTCACCTTTCCAACGAGCTTAAATCTGAAATTATTTGATAGATACCTCACGAGATATCACTATAGACGTCTACGTGAAAAATAATGGATTACTTTTTCCCCAAATTAATTACTAAGATCAAATTTTTCACTTTTTCACATTTTTCAATATAATTACTAAGATCAAATTTTTCACATTCACTTATTTACAGAATTTAAATTTAAGATCTTACATGTTGTAGTCTTGTTAATTGAGTAAACTCTTTCTATCAATAAATAAATTAAAAATCCTTAAATATCATAAACTTACTTTGTTTTACTTTCATAAAGTGAGAAGTGCGTTAGATCGCACTTCTACCTTTTTAGGTTACTCGAGAATTTTCAGGTTCTCTTGCAATTCATAAATAAAGTTCAGTATCTTTTATTCTTTATTCAGTATCTATTTATGGAGGACTGTAAAAAGTTCTCCATAAATGAAATTTATATGAGAGATATTAAAATGTCTTAGGTCATCTACTTCACGGTATCAAAAGTACTATACACCAGAAATATTCAAAAATGAGTACTTTTTCTAAAATATTAATATTAAAAAAATATTAATAAATACTAAAATATTAAAAAAATAAAAAAATAATAGAATTATGAGAACTTGATCATTAGATTACGTGAAAAACACTTTCTGCAAACTTAGTACACTAATAATAAACAAAATTATGTGATATTGTTAAATTTACATTACGTTTGAGTTTTAGAAATTACCTTTTCATTCATGAATATTACATCTTTATTTTCACGATAGAAAATGTGACTAATAAATTATAAAAAATAATATAACACCACTGATTATAAAACAAATATTTCTCTTGCACAATTATTAGTACAAATGTGTTTTTAATTTAATAAACAATTGTGCAAAAATTATTTCTATTTTTTAATTAATTATAGAGAAGAAATTTATTACAAAAATTTAACTTATTATGTGAAAAATAAAGGGCATTATAGTACAAAGTAAAACATGCTTGAAAATTTATATTTGACAACGATGCTATTTTAACCATTAAATGTGTTGAAAAAGAAGTTTCAGTCCTTAATTTATGATCCATCAAGAATTCTTCAAGTGCCCCATTAAATACCCCAGACAAATTAGGTTTTTTTATTGTCTCGTCCTTATTTTCCTGGTAATAAACAAAAATTGCTCTCGTTAAAAATTTTTTTTTAATGAGACATGCAGAAAAGAGCACTTGTCTCTGATTAATGGTCATCTTAATAAAGAGTTTCTCATCGATATACAAGCCATGAAAATTTGTGCAAGACAACGATATATCGATTAATTTACATTTATGCTCATGTGTTAATATATGGCTGAATGACAGTAAAGTTTGCTTATTTCTCAAAAACATAAAAGTTAATGTTTGTTTTAGTAATTAATCGACAAACAACTAAAAAAATCGCAATTTTAAAATTTAATAGAGAGTTAGATACATTTGATCAGATATTCTGTTAGTTTAAAAGTTGTACACATTTCGTATTTTAAAGAGATAAAATAATTAGTGTGTTGAAAAATGAAACTATTACGAAATTTGAAATATAAAAGTCAATACTTTAAGTGATCTTTAAATGTGTTACATATTTTAGAAACTCTTTAAATTGTTTCGTTCAAATATCTATGACAAAGGTTTGAGACCACTAGCTAAAATATTTTTTACTATTATCAAAAAATGTTAATTTAACTATAATAAAAGAATTTTTCATTTGAACACTCAGGTTTTCTTGTCATGATTTTTAATTTTATCTTTTTCTTGCATGATAAGTAATTCGAATATAGATACATATTGATGGTTGCTTGCAAATATTTGAAAATTGCCAAATTAAAATACAAGTTTTCAATAATATTTATGTCTACATTAGGTTTTAAGCAGCGTAAAACTATCATTTCCTGTAACAACCTTCTAGTTGATATAAACATAAAAAGGAGAATTGTCTTGCTGAAATTTAAAATCTGATCCCTGAAAAGTGCGCCAAAATGTGTATGGAATGTTTCAAAATTATAAGTCCACTATGCTATTTAGATTTTATCATAACTAACATATTTTATCAAATTAACTTAAGTTAATGCGAATAAATGAATTTTCAAATATAAGAACAATATTTTTTAAAGTAATTGTTAAACGTACTAAATATTAGAAAATCTTTTAATTTCTTTGCACAAATATCTGTCATAAAATTATAAGATTAATAGTTAATTTTTTTTACTATATTATAAAAATGTACTGATCTACAATTTTTCTGTGATTAGCTTAAAATATTTAATTTTTTATTGAAATAATTTAATTTTGCAATAAAAATTAAGGAAATTTATTTCCAGTATTCGTTATAAAGACTTCCAACTCGAATACGGAATCATTGACAATTATATATCTTAATTTGTCTTTAGTATGAAACTCTACAAGGCTTATTTTTTACTTTCTAAAACATTTTTTGCCGAGTGCCAGCCTGGCTGGCAATATGGGGTGCTCTACTTTTCGAACCCAATTTGGTGTGGATTTCGACTTCCTCAGTACACACATGCCATAGGTACCCGTTTATAAGATAAGCAACTATCCATATACCGGGAATCGAACCCAGACCCTTCCTAACCGCAGCCAGCATGCTGATCACTAGACAAGGTGGGAGGCAATTTTCCAGTTGATATAAGCATATAAAAGAATTTTGGAGCTGAAATTTCTAGTTATAGCCAAAAAGTATGAGGAATTATTAAAGCATTTGTTAGTAACAATTAAAGTCAATTTTTTGGAAATCCCAACATATCATATTTCTAATTATTTGTGGTATCGATATTTTTCATCTTATCTTTTCTAACCACTTTTATATTTACCACTAAAGTATGTCTTAATAATGTCAATTTTCATCTTAATTTTTGAAATAAATGTTTAAAATGCATTCGATTGTTGTATTGTGATAGTTTTACTTGTCTACTGTATTATGTTTGAAATAAACAAGTTTTGTTTTGGTGAAAAGTTTGAAATCGGTCTATTAATGGTGAACTGGATTTATTGTGCTTTAATAATTAACTATGCTTTAATAATTCCTCATACTTTTTGGCTACTCGTTCTTATTTTCCAGGGCTGTTAAGAAACTATATATTTTCATCTATCCGTTCTTAAAATATTCTCTTCAAATTTAGAGCACTTATTTTCAACAGAATTTATATTACAAGGCATTGCAAATTATCTCATAAAATCAAAGAAGTTAAGCTCTATATAATATTATCATTTGGATTTTTTGTAAAATAAAATTAAAATTTATATTTTGTTTTGAAGGAAAAATAAAATGGTTCTAACAAATAAGTTATTGAGTAAAAATTGAGATTATATTTATACGACACGGGGACTAAAATTTATAATTTTATTTGAAGTGGGAAGTTTACTCAAAACTATCTAATATTAGTTTGGGGAATAAGAAATCCATTATTTTTACATGAACTTTATGTAACTTCTTTTGGATTCACTTTGTAAAAAGGTTTAAAACAGCTTTCATGTAGATTTTTAGGTCCTTCGCGTTACAACTGCTGACATGCGGTTAACTTCGATCATTTTTGATATTTTATAGACATTTTCGACGATGCTGTATCCACATGCGAGGTGCATCTCTAACATCAAAAATACCCGAACGGAATCGACGAAACCAAAAATTGTACGTAACTGGTTGTTACAGTCATATATAGGACGATAAACACCTTTGACAATTTTAGCCACCCGGCTATCTTTTTCGCCGTTACAAGAGAAAAACGAAAACGTATCGAATTTTCTGTTTGTTGTCTACCATTTTTAAAACCTTGTACAAGTAACTGAATGAATCTTTAAAACCTTGTACAAGTAACTGAATGAATCAAACAAAAAACCGCAAGAGGATATTTTAGTGTCAAATGTCACCTTTCTAACAAGCATAAATCTGAAATCGTTTGATAGATACCTCACGAGATATCAATCACTATAGACGTATACCGAAAAAATAATGGATTACTTTTCCCCCAGCCTAATATTTTAATTTTTTTCCAGTAAATAACTTGTTTAAATTGTTTTAGTCTTTTGAAATTATTCATTCATGTGTGAAAAACATACTTTTCATTTAATAAAAACTAAAATTTTGTTTTTCAATGTAAAAAATATCATTTTTCACTTGGTAAAATTAATTTGTAAGTAAACTAAAGATAAATGCAGCAAAGAAATATATCTCACAACGTTTGTTTTGATCATAATATATTTTGATACTTTTACTGTTAGATGGAAATAAAATAAAGATTTTCTATAGAAGGATATAATGAACAATTAACTAAAACTAATTTCTTGGCTTTTGAAAAATAACTAACGCTTATAAATCACGCAGAATTCTATTTTTATCCACCAATAAACTGTGTAATCAAATGTTCAGATTACACTAGTTTAAATATTCAAAACTTTTTATTTCTCTTTATATAAATAAATCATCCAAGTAGTTTAAAGACTTTGTATTCTTTTGATATCCCGATTATTAAGGAAAATAAATTAAGTTTTTCATCAATGAGCAGAATTACACTAACCTGCTACTTTTTTAAAAATATAATTTAAGTAGAATGTTAATGAAATTAATTTGTTAAAATTGACAATTTCAGCTTAAAAATAATATACATTCCAATTACTAGGCACAATATTTTACAGGAATGTAAATTAAACATATTTACACTTAATGTTGCTACTTTATATAACTGTGCAATTTTAATATAGAAAATAACTGGGCAAATTACATTAAATAACTGTGCAAGTAAAGTAATTGTATTCTAACAATCCATGATTTAGTGCTCTTCTTCTCGAAATGTCTAAAGAAGGACGTAATTCAAACGTCAACCTCTTTAGTAAATTGCAGCTCATTATTATCAGAGGTAGTTCTGGATTCTAATTGACCATAGTCTAATATTTCCGTTTATTAGACGAGCGATTCTACAGGAATAATTCCTTCGCCAAGCATCCTCATGCTCAAGTGTCAATCACAACATTTGGTGGTGGTTTATACCTTTGATGGTTACTGATTGAATTTAATTCATCAGTGTCTAATACCCTCATTTAAATTGTAACAAGTAAGATAGATTGAGAGTACCATCAAACTATAAATTACTCAGTTTCATAATTACGATGCATACAGAGAAGTTTAATTTATCAAAGTCTAATGTATACAAGATTACGTGAACAGTTAATCTGAAGTACGGCCATCCTTCCCAGAGAAGACCAGATTAATTTGCCCGGTTTCTCAATTACTAAATCGATATTTGGTAGATTCATTTGATCAAAGTTTAATAATGCCTTTCATCTGAGAAATAAATTTAATTTCATAATTATGGTGCGTGACAACCATAGTTGGTGGAACCCTGAAATGTACCTTTTGGTTAAAAAGATATAATCTTCTACTGCACATTTTTAATCTAAACTAGATGGCGCTACTGTGGTAGAAAAAATGATTTAAATTTCACAATAGGGTTATGAGGAAGTTTTTAGTAAGTTAAATCAGTAACTACATAATATTTCAGAGAATAAGCATATTACAATATTGTAACTCTATTAAGAAATACTTTTAGTAACAAACAATATGATATATTGTAGTAGAAAATATCCCCTACTTCAAAATGACTTTTCCGTTATATTTTTGAATCATCAATAGTGCGTTATAAAATTTATCATACAAGCCAAGCCCGCCCACCAGGGACTTTGTATGCATCATGTGGGTGAATCATGTTTTTTTTCCAATGGTGGGTATTTGAGTTCAACACCCTTCGCCACAACAAGGCCGGAGACTGCTACTCATTTATAGTTACTCGGTGGGGTGGACCCTGTGTACCAAGTCACGGAGGAGAGTAGCATTACCCACGTCACACCACCCCAAACCCGTTTATAGGGCGGGCCACATTCATCCATCATCCCAGGAAAGGACAAGAAACACAGAGAGTACATCCATACCAGAGATGGGATCCGAACCCAGGTCCTCCCCATCCATAGTCAGGTACGCTAACCACTAGACAGGGTGGGCGGCTGGATGAATGAAGTGAAAAAGATCCTATTCCGTTTTTTAATGGAGCACAAATTTACGAAGATATAATTACAACTTTGGCTCATAGATGACAACATCATCTGAGTCTTTCAATTTAGAGATAAGAAGTTAGGAAAGACCTAATGCCTGGCTCCTTATACCACCAGAGGTAATAATTTGGAATGGGAACATGGAGGACATTGCGACCACAATATATTTTACGTTCCCCAATCGCCATTAGTGAATACGACGGATATTTGGATAAGACAGAATTCAAACTCATTACCTTCCTGTAATGAGAATGACGCCCTTAACAATCAGGCCACCATGACCTTTGACAGAATTGTCAACACCTATAGCACTGCATTTCTAGAAATAAAAATGGGTCCCTAGGATACTCATTCTATTGGAAATAAGACATTGCTCACTAATTACAGTGTTTCAAATTATTGCAGCTTTGTTAACTACAAAATTGTACAGAATGAGAAATTACGGATAAGTGGAACAGCATTATGATTGCGAGATGAAATTTTGTCATTATTTCTTAAGCAAGTTAGAATTGACTGGGTTTTCACTTCTAATTCTGTTTCTTAAGCAAGTTAGAATTGAGTTTTCACTTCTAAATCTGTTTCTTAAGCAAGTAAGAATTGGTTGGGTTTTCCCTTCTAATTTTGACAATTTTATTAATTTCTAGTTGTAACACTAATTGTTTTTCGTTTTTATTTTTACGAATTACTTCAACGGTAGTCGGGTGGGCAAAATCTGGAGCTAAGAATTGAAGACAAGTTGATAAGTTTCGATATCTGACAGTAATATGAAGCTAATTATATCGAACAGATATTTTTATTACATTATTTTTTATTACATATTTTTTTTTTGGATTATTATGGAAATGACGGTAAGAACTGAACGGCCCCAAATTTTACGGTTAAAGATTTGTGATGATTGAAATTTCTAAGTTCAACTAATTACCTTATAATTTTGAACATATGTTAGGTCAGGATTTAAGCTCTCGTTTGAAAAATTAAATATACATTCTCAATTTCTATTTCCATGATTAAAATAACGAAAGAACAATGTTCAGAAAAAATTTAATGTGCATAGGTATATTTTGAAATATATGCTTGGAAGTATTTTTAAATGTGATATGGTCTAGTTGAAAAAGTACAGAAAGAAATGTCTTAAGTATTGCTATTATATTTCAGTTATAGATATTCTCAGAAATAGCATCAAATTAAAGTTTTTTTTTTAAATGGATAACCATATTTGCAATTAAAATATATACATCTAAAAATTATATTAGTTAATTAATGCAAAAATATTATAATGGATAAAATATTTTGAGTAATTTACAAATTTATTTTATTTATTTGGTACAATTTATGCATAAAAGGAAATTGATATAAAATTTCTATTTCAAATTATTTAATGACTGAATATTTTTTCTACTATAATAAAATTAAGAATGACAAAGCTTTATTTAACTATGAATGAATTGTGATGTTTAACGTGAAGCTCAAGATTATATTATACACGCAACGTAATGCTGCTGAAAAATTTCATCATATTTCAGCAATTTAACCTTCGAATAGTAGTCATTCAAAAGAATGTTATGGAGAACATTTGAGATTAATTAAAGTGAGAAGTGTGATATAAGTGGATATACCTTAAATCCTTAATAAAATGGAAGCAAAAGTTGAAATTTTTTTCAATTGGTAATCAAATATTATGACATGCATTGAAAAGTTGAGGAAATTTTTAAGTTTTTCTGATAAACATTAAAAAATAAATATACAGATCTTGAAAATATTAATTTTGAAGTTAATATATCGCTTCGATTATAAACAATGAAACCGAATATTGAATTCCTCTTAAAATACCTTGACTATAAGTTTTTCTAATTCATGTATCATTTCTTAAGTGGCTTTAACAAATTCATGGACCTTTACATAACACCAAGGCAATTTATAAACACAGTAACCTTAATATAAAATTATGATGACTTTCCATGAATTTAACTTAATGTAAAATCATGACAATTAATTCATGCAGTAAATTTAAAGTAAAACCATGACAATTGACCATGTAGTAACCTTAGTATAAAAATATGATAATTATTTATGAAATCTTAATGTAATATGACAATTATCCACGTAATAACCTTAACGTAAAACCATAACAATTAATCTATGCAGTAACCTTAATGTAAAACCATGATAATTATCTATAAATTAACCTTAACGTAAAATCATGACAATTATCCATTAATATAAAACCACGACAATATTTGCAGTAACCTTAATGTACAACCATGACAGTTATCTTTGTATAACCTTAGTATAAAACTATGATAATTAACTACATCATCTGTCACTAACACCCGATGAGCCATCAAAAACCATCATCTGGTTTAAGAACACTCATTATCATTTTCATCAAGTGGTCAGTAAAATAGATGTGCTTTTCTAATTCAAAGACATTAATTTTAATTTAAGTAGTCATAATTATCTATGCTATATGTTATTAGACTCCGATGAGTCATCGATGTCATCGATGTCAATCATCTAACTCAAAATGTTTTCAGTAGCATTTTCATAAGTGATCTGAAGAACAAATATAGTTTGCGTAAATGTCCGTAAAATAGATGTATGTAAAATAGATATGATTTTCTAGTTCAAAGACATTAATTTTAATTTAAATAATCATAACTATCTATTCTATAAGTTATTGGACTCCGATGAGTCTTCGATGTCAATCATCTAACTCAAAAAGTTTTCAGTATCATTTTCATAAGTGGTCTGAAGAATAAACATAGTTCGCGTAATTTATTGCTAAATTCTGAAGTACGAAAGAAAGAAACGGGTAAAAGATCTAAGTAGATGTGCGTGACCATTCCTGGTAAGATGTGCGTGTAGAAGCGGAAATACAGCAACATGATTTATTGATTAATAAGAGCTAAGATTCAAACTTAAGACTTTTATTCAGAATAGCGTACCATTTATATGGTGTATATAAAATATAACTGAAAATTCTTGGTGAATCTTCAGTTATTTTTTATATATACTAGTATAAATGTTAGTTATCTAAATACAGTTTTTATACTGGAAAAATAATTTTCCCCAAGAATCACTCCAGGTATAGTGACTTCCCTAACCAATTTCTTTTCTTTATCTTAACAATCTTAATTTTCTATTATTTGTTGAAGAGCAAAATTTGTTTTTCAAGTAAAATCAGCTCTCATTCATCTTCGTAAGAAATAATACATTAAATTATAAAAATGGAATTTGACAAAATTTTAAAAATAATTTAAATGATAGTGTTAAAAGTATACACATTCTAAAAGATTATTTCCTAATTACACTGAGATTTTTAAACAATGATTTCATGTCGTGCAACGTTCCTGTTCAGTCTTAACTGGAGCAAGTAATGGAAAACAATTTCACAAACAAGTAAGCTGAAATGTTTTCGGTCTGTTGAAACAATTGGAAAAACTATTCTAATGTTTATTTCGTGATTAATTGCTTGCTAAACATCATTTAAGTTAGTGAAATACGAGTAACTTTAAGTAAATGCATTCACGAGACCTCTGGGGAACGCAATGTAAGTTGAAATGCGACATGCAAAATTATAAAAAATCCAATTACCAAAAGGAATATGCACGCCATAATAGAAATATACAATAGATTAATTATCTGAAATCGAAATAAATAACCACAGAAAACACCTAAAATGACTCGCGGGGGTTAAACTTGAAACATACGAAACATGGTGTATCAGTTTTTAGAAAATTGAATTCCCTAGAAAATGGGGAAAAATAAATTACAGATGCTAATTTTAAAGAACATGGTGTTCGAAGAATATATATATATACATACATATATCCTTCCAAAATCAACAAAACTTTCAATGAATTTTTAAAGAAACATGTATTCTTTTTAATTAAATGAATATTAAGAGTTTTAGGTTACAAGAAACTCATGTTAATTCAGTTCTAATAGTTATTTAACCCCTTAAAGCACGAGTTTTTTTTTTAAAAAACTTCCAAAAATTATCCATATGCCATCTATGTTAAAAGTTTAATTATAATTTAATATTAATATAAAGGGCATATAGTTTAGCCTATCTTGTTTTCCTGGAACGGGTCTGAGACGGGCATTAGAAATAACAAAAGCGCCCGTGTGAGACAAGCATGTGGCAATGACATTCGCCCGTGTCAGTCACGGGCAAATGCCTTAAGGGGTTAAGGAAGTTTCAAAGACATTTAAATCGGTTGAATAGCATATAAATTAATATACTAATAACAATGTATGTAATACTAATATATAAATATATTACAACGGAAAACTTTTGATCAAAGGTTGTCAAGACACTGACTTTGCACATATACTGCTCACAACACTCAATGAAATGTGTAATTATTTTAAAGTTTCATGGGTAGTTTCACTATCCAATCTCTATTTGATTTAATTCCCAGACTTTAACTGATATTATTACTTCCATTTGTATTTGCTCTTGTTACTGGTTTCTTAAATTAAATGCATTTAAATTTCTGTAAATTTAAACCCATGGAATTCGTAGTATATTCCATTAAATAAATCTCGTTTTTCTATATACATTTCTGTGTGTGGTGTAAAAATTTAATGTGTAGTAATTAAATTATTTACGTAATGTAATTTGATACTCCACTGTATAAATACACAAAATCAATAGAAAAGCTGAAACAGCTACTTATTATCGTGTAAGCTTCCAATGAATTCACAAAAGGTCATACGGCATGGCTTAGACTCGAAGGATACTTCAGGTATGGTATGTCTTAAAGGTGATTCACTATGACAAAGCAAAACAGACATTATCACCAGTCATAATGCTTATAGATCTGCCATTCGTCAGATTCATCTTTACATGTGTCAAGTGTTTCATACAATATACTAACTTTAAACGTCCTGTATTATCAGAAATACCTACAAATTTTAAAAGCTATCTATATTGATTAAATTTCCTTGTGTCTATCAGCCTGATGCCAAAGTAATCAGATCATAAGACAAAACAAAGCGATTAACACAATCAGGCTATATATGGTATTTTATTCAAGAGAGGACTATATCACATAAGAGTCTTCAGGTCTTAAATCTCATATCAATGAAAATTTATTAAATACTTTAAACCATGGCACTTGTTAATAGCCAAGTTTTGACATCCATAAAAATTTTTAAAATGTGTTATTTTATCTGATTTGACGTTATACATCAGTTGCTCATTATTTTGTGTTTTCATGTTTTTTTCAACTTAATGCTATACCAGAAAATAAACATCAATGGCAGACTGCTGGTAATATTTAAAATGTTATTTTAAACAATGATATATGATTGTAAAACTTTTCATACACATGACGAGTATTCAGTGATACTCGCAGTTTTAAAAATCTAATTATGTTAAAAAAAACTAGGGTTTTTTCTTTTTGCATTAAGATTCTCGTTAGCTGTTAAATTGAAAATCAGAGTAATAAGATCAAGGAAAATGTTAGTCATTACGTTTTTGCAAACCTATTATTTAAGACCGTTCAAGTATTATTTCTATTGCTATGTATGCATGCATGCAATAGCATACATACATAGCATGTATGTATGCCATGTATGCATGCATGCATGTACGCCATGTATGCATGTATGTATGTCAGGCTTTCTCCGTTTCCTCATGGTGATCAACAGAGTTTCAAATTCATTAATTCAATATTCTTCAGACATAATATAATATTGAATGATGCGAATCACAATATTGGGAAACGATTAATCTTAATACGAGTAAGAAATAATTCGACTTTTATCAAGGTCAGAAACATGCTAGTAAACAATAACTTTCTTACAAGAGGCATTGCAGTTATTTTTCTCTATTGAAGAGTATATATACAGAGAAAACACTGAAACTTTATTATAAAGCTATTATATACTTAGTGCTGGAGTAGATAATAAAAAGATAAGTTTAAAAATATGTTTGTAATCAAGAGTGGCGCTGATTAGTATCAATATAAATAGCGTAAATTTTATTTAATTGATGCAATTTTAGCAATTGGCCGTTGTTATATTTGATGATATAGAAATTTGCTAATCTATCAATGTGGTAAGCTGTGCCTTTAAATGTAATTATAAATTAATATGTTTCTATTTTTGTTTCGATTGTACTTGCTTTCGATTTTTATTATTTACGAAATTAATCAAATAATCTTTTTTAAAATTTCATAGTTATTTCTTTTTGAAAGCTTGAACTTATAAAATGATTTTCGAAATCAATGTATAGAAAATTCTAAGCACTTACACATTTAATCAAAATGCACAAATCATAAAATACTGCATGTATTCAGATATACATCTTTGGTGTATATATATATATATATATATATATATATATATATATATATATATATATATATTATGCCACTTATTGAATATATAATTCAACGTGTGGTACACTATATCATGAATCAATATTCACGAGTTTTTCACGAGTTGCTAATCAAATACGCAACTCTTGAAATCTCATTTCATTAAATTCTGCACCTTGTGGTTCAGCCATTCTTGGATGTGTACATATTTTTAAAAATCAATAGTATTTTGATGCAAGCACAATAAAGGTATAAAACTCTTTTTGAATTAGAATATACTCTTTAAAAATGTGGCAAGTTTGTGTTAAAAAATGTTAAAAAATGAAATATAAAAAATGAAAATTCTTGAAAACGCAAAAAACATTTGGCAAAATTTTAAATTCGGATTTCAAGCATTCTGTTTGGAGTCACTTTTATAAAATTTTACTTTATAAAGGTGAAATTTTGCATTTCTAAGTTGAAAATTTCTTTTCCAGTATTTCGTTGGCCAATATGTTTACCATGTTAAAATATATTTAAATTTAAAATTTGAAAAGAAGAAAGAATGAAAAATTATTTTTCACTTTTTCAAACCTATGGGAATATTTTAGTATTCTTAAAGTGAATAAAAATACAAATGTAGACAACTTTCTTCTTTACAGTTATATTCAGATACACCGTTGCATAGAAATTTCTTAAAGCTTTAATTATTTAACAAATTCATTTGAATTAAAAATATTGCTAGAGTAAATATAAAATTTTTTAAAACTTTAAGGAAATATTGGAATGAGTATTGTTTAATTTTTACTTCAGAATTAATATTTCCTTTCAAATCTATTATTTCAATAATTGAACGTGTAACAAAAACTATTTTAATTGAGTATTTTTATAAATGTTTCCAAATATTTCAACAATAAACTATGTTATGATATAATATATCTGTTAAGCTGTAATTAGTTAAGCTACAGCAATATTTCGTTTGATTCATACATACACAAATATGAAGTACTACTACAAGCATGTGTAGGTATACTGTGTAGGTGTACGAATTTGAGTATTTTTATACGAATTTTACATTTTTTAAGAAAATAAATATTCTGAAATAACAAATTTATTTTCTTTCATACAAAACAATCTCAAATTTTAAATTTCTTTAATCAGTAATCAAATTTATTTTCCTCTGTTTTCCCAGCAAGGAAAAGGAAAATAGCATATATAGAAAATCTTAGGAAAGGCATATATAGAAAAAATATATAGAAAATCTTAGGTAACAGTTATATAAACTAAAAATAAATTTGCATGTGCATACACTATATATTTACCTTCAAAGATTTTTTTTCATACATAAGCCGCATTAACGTTTTGTATGAGTAAGGAAACCGTAAAACCGTAATATATACAACTCAGTATAAGTGCAAACAGAAATATATTAACCTCTTTTTTTGAAACAAAAATTCAGGGTTCAATTTTGGTATTTTTCACTTTGAAGAGCATGGGCTTATGTCTAAATCATGTTAAAGTCAAAGATAAGTTATTGATTCTATATAACGAAGATAGATTGAGAAATTCAAATTGTTATCCACTTTTTCAATTCTTAAGGAATTTCTACCGATTATGTGCTACGCTTTAGTGTTGCAAACGTAGAAAACCCAGAAAATTTCCTAGCACTTCTTCCAAGAGATTTCTACACTGAAATCAAAAATGCAAATCCATTTTATTTTCTTCATTAGCAGCTAGGGTAAAAATTTGGACAACTGTTCACTACTGATTAACCCTTCGTTATGTTCAACTAAATAATGAATTGGTCACCTTCGATTTACAATATTCTTAGTAACATTGCAACCAATCTTTTCAGTGATGATTCCACATAAGTTCTTTAGTAATATATTAAATTTGAAAGCATGAATAATATGATTTATTGTTCATTAGAAGCTATTTATATAATGCTTAATAAACATTTTCCGACATTATGTACACTTAAGAAATAATGAAATTTTAAGTTAATGGGGTTTTTGCCTTTTTCAGCAGTTTTTTTATTATTAACACTTTTCTTTTAACTTTCATTTTAAGAAATAAATATATATAAACTTGTCTCATTAATTTTACTACTATAAAATAGAAAAATACTATACTACATCTCATTAGATTTAAACATAAATGATGCTTTCTAATTTTTGATGCAACATTTTAAATTCACAGGGAGAACACACTAATTTCTCCCATTTATATTTCTGCATTACTTTTAATTAAGTAAAACGTCATTACGATGTAATGACATTTTATTTAACTAGAAGGATATTATATCTATGATTTAGGAGGTAATATTTGGTTTTATAAATAGAAAATGTAAAATTATTAAAAGTTAATATATATATGTGTGTTTATCTTCATTCTAATATTTAAAGCATTTTGTCTCATTATATATATATATATATATATATATATATACTATTTATATTTTTGTATGTATTTCACCTGAATAAAAATCACAACAAAATATTTTCAAACTTATTAACTGAAACAAATACATTTGATGAAAAAAAAATTAGAGTTTACAAATTGCATAAGAATTTATTAAGAGACCATTATCTTACCACTATTTTTAATGCTATAATTTTTCTTTGAAAAATCAATGTGTATATCACAACATGTTTCCCAAATTTATTACTATTTTAATTAAATAAATAATTATTTGTTTACTAAATATAATTCTAGCCGGCTTACATATTTTCATCTAAATGAA
This sequence comes from Latrodectus geometricus, assembly GCA_026290005.1. Taxonomy (NCBI): domain Eukaryota; kingdom Metazoa; phylum Arthropoda; class Arachnida; order Araneae; family Theridiidae; genus Latrodectus; species Latrodectus geometricus. The sequence continues at coordinate 107,318 of JAPDSC010142003.1, forward strand.
ACCGAAACTACTATTTGGTACATCATTTTCATTTACAGAATCCATAAAAGTGTAAATAGTTAGAATGAACAAGCGTTTAACTACCCACCTACGTAAACTAAGATTAAAATAATTACTAAATGGAAACATATCTTAATGTACAGCTATTAAATTAAGTATGGGCGATTTTGCATGTCAAAACAGAGAATCGTTGTGAAGAGCAGATATTTCTAGAACATTTAATCATTCGAAAGAATATTTTCTCCTATTCATTTCAAGCTGGTAACATAACTTCGTCACATTTTTAACGAACATTCTTTAATATAGAAAGATAATGATTAAAGTTATTTTTGCGAAACGAGACTATAAGACTTTAGAATAGTAATGGAATTTAAATTTAATTTTGGAATGTTATTAACTTATAAATCACTTTTTTT
>JAPDSC010142004.1:148-10415 GCA_026290005.1 Latrodectus geometricus
ATATATATATATATATATATATATATATATATATATTTCAAGCTCTTTATTACAGTAATAGAAGAGTAAATAAATTAAAATATGTTAGAATAATAACATAAAAAGTATTTAATTGTTTTTTTTTATGTTAAGTAACAGAATCTATTTTATAGAAAGGGAAGTTTCAAAAAATACAAAATAAGCTTATAATCTTTGAAAACAGTTTTGATTTATAAATATCAAAATTATTCGTTCATATGAATTTTATTATATTTGACAAAATACTCCAATTAATGATGAATAAATGCGTAAAGTTGTATTATTGATTTAGTAATGCAGACCAAATAATCAAGGACGATAATTAATTCTGTTTCCACCTTTATATTAAATTCCTTCATTTAAAAAAAATGTTTCTCAAACAAATAATTTTGAAATAGAGAAAAAATTCCAGTGTGATTTACCAAATCACACTCTTCAAATCACTTTCTGCAACAGTCTTAAAAATTTACTTTCGATATTTTACTTGCAAATTATAAAAGTAAGGACTAATATATTTCCTTTACAAGCAAATAGAGAATGTTCAGTTACATTTTTTGTGCAGTGATTTTATTCATTCCATTCAACAAATAATGTGTTGAAAACCTCCTTTAATTTTATATTTTATCTTAAGGTTTTAATATTATATATTAATAAATATTGCGATAAATATTTTTAGATAGTTATTATTTCAATTCTCCCAGCATAAAAATAAATTTTTATAAAATATTTTAAAACTGAAGCCTTAAATTTATTATTTATATGCAAAAAATATATTCATGTTTTACATTTATAATTTAATTGATTAAAAAATAAAAATGCACAATTTTTATTCTTGAATATATATGCATAAATAGTTATATCATATTTAGTCGTAATATCTTTTTGTTTACCTTATAAATATCTCCATTTTTTATTTATAATTTTTGGTCTTTTCAATTGTATAGTATGTAGTTACATAAAAATGCTTCTGTAATTACTTGATTATGTAAATCCTCATTATGTATCACATAGTAAATAGAATAATTTAGAATTTTGATTTAAAAGAAAAATTTGCTAATAGTTCAAACTGCTGGGAAACAATTAGATTATTCAAATTTTATAAATCTTGATACTATTTTAAACTTTTAAGGTTTATTACTTTTTTACCTGTGTTTTTTAAATGTAATAATATAAAAGTTTTAAAATAAAATATTGCTTTTGAATTATTACTTTTGATAACTTTGAATTAAAGTTAGCATAAAAAACAATGGTAAATTATTAATTATATACACTTTGTTTGTTTCGATTAGAAAAACAAATTTAAATTGTACTTTAAAATCATCTAATAAAAAGTATAAAATTTATTTTCGTTTAGTTTTAAAAAATATTTTTAAATATTATAGACATGGGAAAGAAAATATAAAAATAAAAATTATGGTTATATATTTACAAGCATAAAATATGTATAAATATATATCTTTGTAGCATAAAAATATTTTATCACCTAAATTAAATGAAATATTCAGTTTATCATTATTTTGATTAACTAAATTGATTTGCAATACCATCAATATTTCTGGAGATTTTATTAAAATAATATTATAAATGATGATTTTTGTTAACAGTTTCTTAACATAAGATGAAAAACTTAGAAGTTCACTTTTATATTTTATGAAATATTTTGCATAACAAACTAAATCATGTTATTAATTATACTTATTAATTAAATAATTTTATTAAAAATGGAGAATTACAATGGATAATTCTTCAACCTCGATTTTATCAATATTGATTTGTTTTAACAATTTCTTAATTGAAAATTAAAAGTTCATGTTATTAATTAATCATGTACCTAATCATGTTATTAAGTAAACTTACAAATTATCTTATTAAAAATGAAGAATTTCCATGTATAATTCTTCAATAAAAATGTATAAGCTTTTTCTTTGTGCTTTGATGTTTACTCTAGTTATATTGCAGCTTCAAGTGCAGTTTGCTTTATTATGATTTTATTGTTATATTGTAATTGAGAGTTCCGCCATATTAAGGAATTTTTTCAACGAATAAAGTTAAATAAAAGGAACAAATTCTACAAATTTAGACATAAGCCTCCATTTTAATAATTTTGTTTTAATCTTTGTATCTGCACATGTTATCCATTTTTCAGTTACAACTTTAAATTATCACTCCCGAGTATCTAATTGTTCCAGTAGAAATGTGTTCTCAGCACGATCAATCAACTAACCACTCTAGGACAATCTTTTTAATTATTAAAAAAAGAAATACACTTTAAAAGAGAATAATAAATATTTAATTTTAACTAAAAGAAAAATATAAGGAAATAGTGTACAGCCTTTATACAATTTATTAAAATCTTTAAATTTATATTATTTAATCAATGTAGATAGATTTGAATAAGAAAGTTTATTACAAAAGATAAGCATTTTCTGTATATATTGAAAAGTAGATTGTAGACATACCCGACGAGGCAAAATAGCGGGATGCCGCTGCTGGCCAAGACAGCTGCTAGCAACGGCTCATAAATGCTCAAAATATTTGTGCTTCCTGGCTAAAAACAAGGATTACAATTGTTAAATTTACATCTTTCATCTTATAAATTATATTTGGAAAAACATATTGATATAATGAAAGTAGTTTGTTTTATTAATAAACAATTTATGTAAATTTTCATTTTCTCTAACATTGATTACCGAAAAAAATTCCAAGACTATCTACATTATACAAGTTTAGCAAAGAACATTTTAAGTTTTATTTAAATTTTATAAACACAAAGTAAAAATATTTTGTATTTTTCTAGTATTTTTTTACTAAAAATTAAAGAACTCTTTTTTAATGAAATTTTTAACAACACACAAAATTTTATTTCCAAAATATTAAAACTTAATCGGAAAAATTTTACATCCCTTAGATATTTTCTTCTCCAGATATTTTTTGATGCTCAGACAAATTCCCAAATTCATAATTGACTTAGGTACGCAAATGACTAATTTTATACATTAGATTCAGATTTTCATTGAAATTAATACAATGAAATTACAATATATACATGAATTTACTAACATAAAAATTTATTATAAATTACTACAATTACAATTATATAGTTACTACTAAACTTTACTAAATTACTACTAAACTTTAGTAATTGTATTTATTATACAATTACTACAATTACTATAGTTTACAAAATCTATGTGAATATTTCCTGACATACTATTTATTTTTAAAAATATCGAATTATTCTTTGAATGATAATTCGTTGTTTCTTTTTGGCAGCATTAATAATGTATATTCAAGTTATATGTTCTTCTAATAAGATAACATTAAAAAAAGTCAAACTAAATAATGTATGTATATGTTTAATAAAATTAGGTACACACAACTATTAATAGATGAAAGAAGTTATGATACAGACTATGATTTGATTTTATTCAAATGAAAGTTTGGATGGAGTTTGTTGTTATATAATTTGTAAAAATTCAGTTAAAGTAAAATAAGATATTTGATCAAATGATACCGCATATTTTAAGTTGAAATTACTTATCATTAAGTTAAATAATTTGAAACAATATTATAAAGTGAAATTGTTATTAATTTTAAAAATTACCTAAAGAGTTTTGAAAATATTTTGCTAATATATAAAGAATCACTAAAACATTTATTTATGAATATTCAATAAAAAGGACTCCATATGACTTAAAATATTGTCATATGAAGGCCTAGGTATAAATTTTGTGCATAATGTTTATTTAACTTTCACACATGAGTTTTCAAATAATCAAAATATGTTTTTTAATTATTATTCTAAAACTGAATATAAAAGAATTTAACAAGGAATGAATTAAATAATATTAAATATTAAAAATTAAAAAAAAAATTTTTTTTACTTTTATTAAAAAAAAACAAAAAACAAATGAGACCAGAAAAAAAGTTTGATTTTATATTTACGTTTCTTTTTCCAATAAGTTGTATTTGTTAGACATTACTCGGAAATATTATTGAACTCCAAAGTTATTATTAATTATTACTTGCACTTCACAACAATAATTATTTTAATTTTATTCGTAAAAACGCTAAATAGAACTCAATATTTTTTTATTGTTTGAATATGTTCAAAAATGAGATATTTCCTTTTATTTGACAATTAAAAAGAAATAAAATATTAAGTTTGTTTTTATTTCTATCACATATTTGTAAAGTTGTTTTGACATACATGTTAATTATATGTGAAAAATAATGAACAGATGAGCTAAGATATTAAGAACTGTTATTACGACTTTAAACACAAGATTCATCCAAAAAGTAGAATATATTTAATTTCCATTATATATAAAGTTTACTGTTGAAAAAAACCAGTATGTGGAAAATTTTCGGTCTTCATTTAAAAAGTGAATATAAATTATTTTAATATTGACGATAAAATATGCAAGATTTATAGGATTTAAACATAAGAGTTTCATATATAAAAATTTAAGTGATTCAAAATGAATCTCATTACTTATATTTATATTGAATATTTATGTTTTATTGCTTATAATTTTATTTATAGCTAAGAAAATATCTTTTAGAAGATGTGTGTATTCATTTTTATTTGGATTACTAGAACACGCTTATCAAAATAATTGAATAAAGCAAAAACTAAATACATCAATAGCATTTCAATTTTATTTCTAAAAATAAATAAATAAATTTTAATGTAATCTTATGATCAAAGCTATCATTAACAGAGATCTGCAATATATGACAATGTCCATCATTAATCTTAAAAACGAGTATCATTATTGTTAAATTTGAAAGATATTTTATGTTTTTTAAATTATTGTTTAATAAAACAATTGTTTCGATTCTTTCAGAAACTTCAGGTATATATCTATTAAAAAAAAGACAAAAAATAATCATAAAAATAGGAAGTTAAATGCATATATTTAAAAAAATTCCCTGGTTGTTGAACTTTTTCAATTATTGAGAATACCATGGTCTTTTTTTTTATTAATTACAGCACAAAACGGACAACTAATGCTCCAGTGGAGTGCATATTTTGAATTTCAAAGCACGTTTTACGTCTAAAGCATAAAAAAACTCACTAAAGTTTCTTATGCAAAGTTATTATGTAAAGTAAAAAAAATTATTATGTAAATAAAATTAATAGATAAAACAAATGTTTTTAGTTGTATAGGGCTAATAAATTTTATTTTTTATTGATAGTGCCATAGTAATGTTTTTTTACATTCATCTAATACTAAGGAAATATTTAATTATTCAAAAATATATTTTTTAAATTATTTTATTGATACATAATTAATAATTCTGATAATGATAAAGTTTTTTTAAATATATTTTTATTTGACCAAAATATTTAAAGCTAAAAATTTGATGTAAATTTTTGAATAAATTTATTGATTTCAGGATAACTTTTTAAATTTTAAATGTTATGATCCCATAAAAGATTTCATTCATATTAATTGAGATTCCTAGATATTTAACACATAATTTTTTTTATTTGATTCAAAAGGAATACATAAGTTATTCGAAATACTATGTATTTAAGGTGAAAGTGCATTTAATTATAGGGAAAATTGAAATATCATAGTCAATATGAATACTAAATATATAAAAATATTTTGCATACAAACGGGATACATCATAGACCTTAAAAAATTACTAAGTAGAAGTTTATAAATTTCATATTAATTTTTAATAAGTTAAAAGTTTAATTTTTATTCTATTTTCATCTAAATACCGGAATTTTTAGAAAACATACAAAGTTTCATGTATTTTATTTCAACTTTCTATTAGTGAGTTTTAGTAAAGAACTACGATCAGTTTATTCATTTATTCTTCCAAAATATTAAAAAAAATTACTAATTTTTCATTTCCAGAAATATTAAAACTTTTAAAATGTTTAAAAGTTTAATTAGGATACCTAAATTTTTAATACCTATTGTTTTAAGCATCTGAAATGTAAATAATATGGTTCATAAAAATAACAGTTTTTAGTCTGATGATTAAAGTATTTGATTTAATCTTTAAAAAGCAGTATTTAAATTACATAAATGAATGCAAAACCACTTAAAATTGACTCTCGAACTAATCATCTGTATCTATGTTGCATTTCAATAATAAATTTTTTATGCCGTTAACATAACCTTGCTAAATACATCGGGTTTATTCCAAGGAAAAATATTAAAACTACCATTAGTTTGTAAAATTTTAACCATAATCACAAAATTTGTCAAATTTAAAAAACTAAATTAAAAAGAACTATAGTAAATTATTTAAACAAATAATAATCAGTCGTGAAATTTAATGCAATTCTAGTTAAAATGAATATTCACGTGTTTACATGTTTTTAGATTCAAACACGTTCTTACTCTTATCTGCAGGTTAGAAATTGAATCAGAGGATGTGCTGTCATATAAAGTTTTAATATTCATATTTTACAGTAATTAATTTAAGTTGTTTCATTGCTTTTTTATTGATAAAATGAATAGACTTAAGCAAGCATGTCTTGTAAATAAGTTAATGTCTTTTTTAAAAAAAAATCATGTATAATAGTTTGGGAAAAAAGTAATCCATTATTTTTTTGGTAGACGTCTGTAGTGATCGATATCTCGTGAGGTATATATCAAACAATTTCAGATTTATGCTCGTTGGAAAGGTGACATTTGACACTATAATATCCTCTTGCGGTTTTTTGTTTGATCTATTCGGTTACGAGTACAAGGTTTTAAAAATGGAAGACAACAAACAAAATTCGATACATTTTCGTTTTTCTCTTGTAACGACGAAAAAGTTAGCCAGGTGGCTTAAATTGTGAAAGGTGTTTATCGTCCTATATAAGACTGTAACAACCAGTTACGTACAATTTTTGTTTCGTCGATTTCATCCGGGTATTTTTGATGTTAGAGATGCACCTCACATGTGGATACAACATCGTCGAAAATGTCTATAAAATATCAAAAAGGATCGAAGTTAACCGCATGTCAGCAGTCGTAACGCGCAAGACCTAAAAATCTACATGAAAGCTGTTTTAAACCTTTTTCAAAGCGAATCCAAAATAATTAACATAAAGTTCACGTAAAAGTAATGGATTTCTTTTACTTCTTACTCAAGTGATATCACAATATATCTCAAAGTTTATTCCAATTCATCATTTTTCATGGCAAATAGTCAAAATGTCTTAAATTTTGACAGTTGTTATTGTAATGCTGTTTTCTTCCTAAATTTTAGAAACTGAATTTTTTATGCTAGCCGTTGTATGCATTGTTTTTATTTTTTAATGTTTTTCAAATTTAAATTTATCAGATTAAAAACACTTTTCTTAGAACTATGTATAGTTCATTTATACAATTAAATACAGTTCATAAAGTGCTATTAATGTTTTACAGTGAATTTCCTTATAAGTACAATTAAGAATATTGAAGTAGTGTTTTATAAATTCATAAAATGTCATTTATTCATGAATTCATTTTTATAAAACTCACATTGTTTTAATTTTTTTAAAAACTCTTAATGGAAGCAAATGATGTGTAAATTTTTTAAGGCCTTTTTTAATATGATAGATCAAAGTACCATTTAATGCTTTTAATTAATATTTTTATATCTTTCTCCATCAAAAATAACAGAAATAAATTTCTTTCAGTTATTCTTTACCACTTGATTTTTAACAATTTAAGCATTTGATTAACAATTGGATTAATATTTAATCTAAAAAGAATACTGTCTATCTGATAATTATAATAACTAAAACCAGAACTATATTAATGAGAATATATATTATTAATTACACTTGTAATTATTTTGTTGAAAACTTAGTTATTATGTTTTATATAATGTTAATATTTAATTACACTTTTGTTATAAAATGTAACATAGATTATAATTATGTAAATTTGAAGCAAGTAAAATTTCGAAGTTTCTACCTCATTTTCTCAAGGTGTAAATATTCTATATAAGTATTTTTTATTGCATTTAAAATTTTAAAATAATGAAAAAAATGTACACTACTCATATTAAATTAATATTTTGCAATCAATATTATGCTCTTTATTATGTTTCATTGCAAATAATGTTGGTAGTTGAAGTTATAAAATTACTTTAGCTTATGGCTTTATTAATAGCACTTCTTACAGTTAGATAAATATATTTCTATTATCATTAATATAGCAATATTGAAACCAGCCAGACATGTCTAAAAGAGATATTTATATTGTTATTATAGTTGGTTTTGTGCTAATTGAGACAACATAAAATAACATTTTCGATAGTATAAAGGATATCATGAGGAAACGTATTTCAAAATATAATAATAAAGTAATAAAATTTTAAATTTTAAAGTTATATTGATTAAATATTTTTAATTCTTATTTTAAATTAAATTTTATGTACACTGTTGAAAAATATTTAATAATATTATAATTTTATTATCCTATTCAATTGATTTACCCTTCAATCGCTTTTATGAAAGAACCACTCACTTTCCTATTCGAGGGTGCATTTAGAAAGTTTCGGTCTATTTTCTTATTCTATTATTTTTCGTTTGAGAAGAAAACCTCATTATGATTTATTATTATTTATTGATCTAATTTGAGCATATTATTTTTATTGAATTGTGAGAAATTTATTTTTAATTTTTTTATAATATTTCAGAGAAATGTTAATGTAAGTCACCACAACATAATATAAATATTATGATAAATATTTCAAATCATTGAAAGGATCAAAATAAATTTTCCTACGCTCTAAACTATACAGATTATTAATATACATAGAGGTATAATTAAAGGTAAGATATAATTAAAATAAATATTGATAATTTGTGTTTCATATAAATTTTAATAAAGGGCAATTTCAAATATTTAATTTAAGATTTACTAAATTTAACATCGGAAGTTCTTAAAGAAAGTAGTATATTTTTTTAATTTTAAATGTTGTATTTATTCTTTATTTATAAGAATATAATTCAGTTTATTATTAACAGTATCAATTACTATTATTTTTAATTCTTTTTTTTATATTTAATAAATAGTAAATAAATACTTTTATATTTTAATAAAATAAGTAAATATATATGAATATACTAAATGCTATAAGTAATACTTGATATGTACTATAAGTAATACTTGATATTTAATGTAAAATTATTTTATCAAATTAATGTGTTAGAAAATCAATAAAATTTAAGTTCTCTGTACTAAAAAATTAAAATTATTCTAGATCATGAATAATTTGTTTTTATATCTTTTAAAAATATTTAATTATTAAATTTTACTGAAGTTATTATTATTAATATAATAATGTAAATGTGAAATGTTAAGTTTTAATATACCACACAGCAATGCAATCTTTAATTTATTAAAGATTAATAATTTGTCTAATTTATTAAATTAATTTTAATATATTAAACTCTTACATATTTGACATTGAATTTAGTATTTGATTTTAAAATTGCATATATTTTGTATGTAACTTAGTTAAAACATATTTTTCCAATTCTATCCGATATCCCCTTTCCATTAATTTAATTTAACGATTTTTTATTTATGCCAGATAAAAACGTCATGAATACTTTTTAGTTATTATGTTATAATGTTAATGTTATTGAATAATTCAAATCAGCTTTATACCTCTCTTTAAGAACAAATGTTATTTTCTATCTTTCTAAAAAAATTGAAGAACTTATGCAGTATATACATGGTAATATCATCATCTTAATGTAGAAATTAAGTCAAACATGTTTTGATTTCTAATTTAATTGATATCAGAGATAGCGAAAACATTATATGTTGAAACTTTATATAATTGATGCAATCCTGATATTTATTAAATAAAATAATAATATATGTATAGAGACACACATTTGTTTTATACTAGTACTCAAACACATTTGAGAAAATTTATCATTCAATCTATTTTTATTCACTTTAAACAATTAGTGTTTGAGAAGGTATTTCTACAGAAATGAAGAATAATTTGATAATTTCTAGAGGAGTTTATAATTTTTAAAAGGCTTTACAAAAAATACAACTTTTGCAAACATGAGGTACTTTTAGATTGACTTTATTGTATTAAATTTGTGCTCTGAGGAAAAGAAAACAAATAATAGTTTTTAATAACCTCAAGTGCAGCTTAGAAAAAGAAAATAGGGTCCACCTGACATTATTATCTAAGAAATCATCTTAATATATTGGTAATATAGAAGTTATTAATAAATATATGTTATATGATTAGTGGTCTCTAATCATATAACATA
>JAPDSC010142008.1:0-10678 GCA_026290005.1 Latrodectus geometricus
ATCGGTACATCTGCTGGATGACTCGTTAAGGGTGGAGGCCATCACAGGGATGTACTGAGAGCGTATAGGATCTGGCTAGCACTGGTGCAGCTGGTCTGCATCCCCTTGTTGGACTCGGTGGTGGGTGGTGCGGTCAGGTCCTGAAATTTTAAAACTTTCATATGGATACTTTAAATTTTTCTTTTCTCCCACGGGAGCAACTATTGAATAAATGTTCAGCAAAAAATTTTTTATTATTAAAAGAAAGGAGAATACTTTTGCAACTGTTTCTCCTTTTTTGATTTCAAAAGGAATTTCGGCAGCAATTGGAGAGGTGAAAAATATCCAGAAAATGCGCTCTGGTGATTTACTGGTAGAGGTTGCATCGGATACTCAAGCAGCCATTATTGCAAATATGCAATATTTGGCTAATTTGGAAGTGACAGTTGTGCCTCACGGTAATCTTAATTTTTCACGTGGCGTCATCTCAGCTAGGGATTTGTTGAATACGCCGACGGCAGAGATTCTAGAAAATCTGCTTGATCAAAAGGTCTGCGGTGTCAAACGCATTCAAGTCAGAAGAGATGGTGTGTATATAGACACAAAACATCTCATTCTGACATTTGCGACCCCAGACCTTCCAAAATATGTCAAAGCGGCATATATGAATCTACCCGTCAGGCCATACATTCCAAACCCGCTGAGATGTTTTCAGTGCCAGCGTTTCGGACATTCGAAGAGTGCTTGCAGGGGTAAAGTCACCTGCGCTCGATGCGCGGTGGTTGACCACGAAAGCTCTAACTGCAATGCGAAGGAAAGGTGTGTCAACTGCCATGGTGACCACCCATCCTACTCTCGAAGTTGTCCGCACTGGATACTCGAAAAAGAAATAGCCACGGTTAAGATTAACCAAAAAATATCCTATCCTGAGGCCAGAAAAATTGTCACTTCGCGAACTCCACAAGCTGGAGTTAGTTATGCAACCGCTGCCAAGAAAACATATAAAACCAGTAGCACACAAACTGATTCTGAAATCACCTCTTCAACATTACCCCAGAACCTTAATCCAAAAACAAAAACCTCTATTTTGAACACAACTAAAAGAAAAGCTCCACTAAATAAATCAAAAGCCATGAAGGCTCATAAACTGAAATCATCTAGGGAGGGCCTTTGTAAGCCCTCCTTATCCACCCGTAAAGCCTACTCCCTCATAGCTGATGCGGTTTCTCTCCATCCCTCGGACGAAGACATATCGTTCGAGGAGATGTCAGACGATATGCCTTCCAGCTCCGGGAGAGGAGCTTTTCAAATAAAACAATAACTTCCTTCGTTTCTTGGAACTGCCATGGTTTGCGTTCCCATCTTGATGACATCAAGTCTTTAATGTCAGACTATAACCCCGCATGTGTAGCACTTCAGGAAACTTTCCTGAAGTCTACAAATAACATTACTCTGCGAGGGTTTAAATGCTTTCGTAAAGACTGTGGTGACGATGGTACAGTGTCTGGAGGTGTTTGTATATTAACATCTAATAATTTTCCCAGCACTGTCCATCCATTAAATACTACGCTGCAGGCTGTAGCTGTAAGAATCCACACAACTTGCTTGATTACAGTCTGTAGCTTATATTTGCCACCACATGATGTCATCCGCCAAGAAGAACTTGATAAATTGGTTGATCAGCTGCCTAAACCTTGTTTGTTGTTAGGTGACTTTAACGGACATAATTCTCTGTGGGGAAGTAATGATACTAATTCTCGCGGTCGTCAGATAGAGCAATTTATTTCTGATAATTGTCTCTGTCTGATCAATACCGACGAGAAGACATATTTCCACATACCCACAAGAACATTTCATTCTCTCGATCTCGCCATTTGTTCTCCTTCACTTCTGCCATTGTTAAATTTAACAGTAGGAAATGATCTGCATAACAGCGATCATTTCCCGCTTGTCATCTCCCAGACTGGAGGTAGTAGTGTGCGACAATGCGTACCTACTTACGTGTACAGTCGGGCGGATTGGACAGTTTTTACACAATTGGCAGTCGTTGATGATGAAATGGTTATGATCGATGATATTGATGAAGCCGTTCAAAAAGTCACTGAAACAATAATAAATGCAGCTGATACAGCAATACCTAAAAGTTCTTCTATACTAAAAAGGCGTTGCAAACCGTGGTGGAATAATGAATGCCGAGAAACTTATAAAAAACAAAGGAAGTTGTGGGGGTTATTTCGGAGGTACCCCACAACGGAGAATCTTATTGCCTTTAAAAGAGCAAAAGCATTAGCTCGCAGAGCTCGTCGTCGAAGTCAGAAGGAATCCTGGTCTCGCTATGTTTCTTCAATAACATCTTCCACATCCAGTAAGAAGTTATGGAGAAGAGTGAAAGCAGCCAATGGTATTTATAAGGAATTCTCTATTCCTGTTTTAAAAACCAGAGCTGCTATACACTCTTCTCCTAAGGATATCGCTAACGTCCTTGGTGAAACTTTTGCCAGTGTCTCCAGCACCGACTCTTATACTCCTTCGTTCCTAAGGATTAAGAGTCGAGCTGAAAGAACACCAATTCGTTTCAACCATGGACAAGCTTTGCCTTATAACAGCGAATTTCGGATGTTGGAATTGAAGAAAGCACTAAAGCAGGCCCATAACACCAGTCCAGGACCTGATGGAATCAGCTATTACATGCTTCAATATTTAAGTTCAGATTCCCTGTTGAACTTATTGCATTTGTTCAATAGGATCTGGACTGAAAATAAATTTCCATCTATGTGGAATGAAGCCATAGTGATTCCAATTCTGAAGCCTGGTAAGGATCCTTCAGAACCTTCACATTATCGACCAATTGCTCTGACCAGCTGCTTATGTAAGACTCTTGAACGTATGGTCAATAACCGACTCGTCTATGTCTTGGAAAAAAATAAATGTATACCTATTAATCAGAGTGGCTTCCGTAAAGGAAGATCCACTCTAGATAATATAACATATTTGGAGACCCAGATTCGCAATGCTTTTGTGCGAAGAAATCATCTGGTCTCCATTTTCTTTGACATAGAGAAGGCCTACGACCGTACGTGGCGATATGGAATTCTCCGTACTTTATATAATTTTGGATTCAGGGGTAATTTGCCGAAATTCCTGCAAAACTTTTTACGCTCCCGTGTTTTTAAAATTCGTGTTGGAAGTATTTTTTCCAATACTTTTATTCAAGCTGAGGGTGTACCCCAAGGCTCCATTTTAAGTGTTACCCTTTTTAACCTGTATATAAGCAACATTTTATATCACCTACCATCTTCTGTTCATGGAACTTTGTTTGTTGACGACCTGCAAATATCGTGTCAGGGGTCCAATATGCGATTAATTGAGAGACAGTTACAAAGTGCTGTAAATAAATTAGCTGCATGGTGTGCTGAAAATGGCCATACTCTGTCTCCTGGCAAGAGTAGTTGTGTCCACTTTTGCAGAAAGACTAGCTTGCATAATGATCCAATAATTTACATCAACAATACACCAATATCTGTGGTCAATGAGGTAAAATTCCTCGGAGTGATTTTCGACCGAAAACTAACTTTTCTTCCGCATATTTTATATCTGCGGAAGAAATGTGAGCGATCGCTTAATATCCTCAAGGTGTTATCAAATACATCTTGGGGTGCTGATCGCTCATCACTCCTTCGGGTTTATCAATCTCTTATTTTATCCCGAATTGACTACGGATGTGTTGTGTATGGATCTGCAAGGTCTTCTGTCTTATGCAGATTGGACACTGTCCATCACTCTGCCCTGAGAATATGTTCTGGCGCATTTCGCACATCACCCGTCCAGAGTCTATACGTGATTTGTCATCAATTGCCGTTAGACCTGCGACGAATGCAGCAGTCTCTCAATTACTACTATAAAATCATATCGACCCCTCATCATCCGCTACTCTCCATGATTCCTAATCCTGGTCTTAAAAGACTTTATGATGCTCGTCCTATGAGCATCCCACCTTTTCTCACACGAATAAAGACACATTTATCTCTTACTGATCTACGTGATTTGCGGATTGAATCACAAACTTACTTCGCTCATCCGCCTTGGTATGACCCGACACTTGATTTTATATATTCCTTTGCTCAATATGGAAAATCTGACACAACACCTATTGTCTTTCAACAGCTATTTTTATCTCATCGCTGTCAGTATCAGTCGTACAAACCTGTATTCACAGATGGATCTAAATCAGCAGGACATGTGGGCTGTGGCATTTTTATTAATAATACATCTTTTAGTTACAGCCTACATCCGTCCTGCTCCATCTTCACTGCTGAAGCAACAGCAATATACTATGCTCTTCAGCAGGTGAATACAGACGACTATCATAAATTTTGTATATATACTGACAGCTTGAGTGTTTTGGAAGCTTTGAGAGGCAATAGTTTTAATAATCATCCTGTTGTGTCCAGAATTCTCAGAGTATTGGAATCCCTTGCTGGCAAGGGTTACCAAATTTTATTTTGTTGGGTACCAAGTCACGTAGGTCTTGATGGAAATGAGAGAGCGGATGCAGCTGCAAAGGCTGCATCAGGTCAACACTTACCATTAGTTCCGCTCTCTGATGTGAGAAAGGGTGTCAAAGCATTTATTTTTTCCCTTTGGCAGGAATCATGGAATATGCAGGTTGTCAACAAGTTACATACTATCATCTCATCTATCACCTCATTACCTGTTTTACCGCTACGAAGTGCAGACGTAAGATTGACTCGCCTTCGTATCGGACACACACGTTTCACACACAGACATTTGTTTTTAAGTGAATTAAATCCATGGTGTGAAACGTGTGATGAACCATACACTATTCATCATATTTTAATATCATGTCAATATTTTAACCATAAACGTTTACAATTTTTTAAATCTGATATTTTAACCTTGTCTGATTTGTTGGGAGAACCACCCCACAGAAATCTTTTTGCCTATTTAAAGGCAATTGGATTTCTTCATTTTATTTAAACTTTATGAGTTTTACTTTACAATTATACTCATTTTTACAATTATACTAATTTAGATTTTAATATATTTATATACACTTATTTTTGTTTTTTAAATTTTTAACGTTGAGTATGGGTTTTGCCAAAAAAAAAGTTTTTATAAAAATTTAATTTTTTGGCGCAGCTTGTCCTTTTTGGACCTTGCGCCACAAAACCCAACCAACCAACCAACCTTGTTGGACTCGGTGGTGGGTGGTGCGGTCAGGTCCCGAAATTTTAATGAAATACTATGGAAAACCGAAAAATGACTTTTCTCCCGCGGGAGCATATTATTGATGATTCCAATTGTAAATATTTTATAGTCAAAAGAAAAGTGGGTTCATTTGAAAAAGTGTCCCCTTTTCTTATTGAAAAAGGAATATCGGGTTTTGTAGGTGTAGTAAAGGGTATCCGAAAACTTCGATCTGGTGACTTATTAATTGAGGTTGCTAACTCAACTCAAGCATCCAAGATCTGTAACATGGAACTGATGGCAAATATAGAGGTGACAGTCCTACCTCATGGAAATTTGAACTTTTCACGTGGAGTGATTTCTGCAAGGGATTTGTTAAATACGTCGACGGAGGAGATTCTAGATAACTTGAAAAGTCAAAAGGTCTGCGGAGTTGAACGCATCAGAGTCAGAAGAGATGGTCAGTTTACTGACACCAAACATCTTATTCTGACCTTTGCGACCCCAGACCTTCCTGACAAAATTAAAGTCGCCTACTTGAATCTACCCGTCAGACAATATATTCCGAATCCCTTGAGATGTTTCAATTGCCAGCGTTTTGGACACTCGAGAAATGCTTGCAGAGGCAAACTTACCTGCGCTCGTTGCGCGGTAGTTGGCCACGATAACTCGACCTGCACAGCAAAGGAGGTTTGTGTAAACTGTAAAGGTGAGCATCCCTCCTATTCTCGAAGTTGTCCTCAATGGGCTTACGAAAAAGAAATCACCACAATAAAAGTCAAAAACAACTGTTCTTATCCTGAGGCTAGGAAAATTGTTGCCTCTCGTACGCCACAGTCTGGAGTGAGTTATGCAGCCGTAGCAAAGAAAGTCACCAAAAGTACCAGTACACAAACGGATACCCTACCACTCCCTGTAATGAGATTACCCCAATTACCAACCGAAAGGCCAAAATCAACATCCACATTATTTAGAAAAGCTTCTCTGGCTAAATCTCGAGGCGTAAAAGCCTCAAAATTAAAATCTGCAAAGGAGGGCTCACGAAAGTCCTCCTTATCCACCCGTAGAGCCATGTCATCTCTGGAAGCTGATGCTGTCTCTCTTCATCCCTCGGACGATAATTTATCGGTCGAGGAAATGATAGAAGACTCGCCTTCCAGCTCCGGGGGAGGAGCTTTTCAATTTAAATAATAACTTCCTTTGTTTGTTGGAATTGCCATGGTTTGCGCTCACATCTTGATGACATCAAGTCTTTAATATCAACTTATAACCCCGCATGCATAGCACTTCAGGAGACCTTCCTGAAGTCTACAAATAACATCACTATGCGTGGGTTTCAATGCTTTAGAAAAGACTGTGGTGACGATGGTACAGTGTCTGGAGGTGTTTGCATTTTAACATCTAATGTCTTCCCCAGCACTGTCCATCCCATCAATACATCCCTACAGGCTGTAGCTGTCAGAATTCATACAACATGCTTAATTACAGTCTGTAGTCTGTATTTGCCACCACATGATGTCATCCGCCAAGAAGAACTTGACACATTAGTTGATCAGCTGCCTTCACCATATCTGTTATTCGGTGACTTTAACGGACATAATACTTTGTGGGGAAGTGATGATACCAATTCTCGCGGTCGTCAGATTGAGGGTTTTATTTCTGATAACAGCCTCTGTCTGATGAATACCGACGAGAAAACATACTTCCACACACCCACAAGGACATTTCATTCTCTCGATCTCGCCATTTGTTCACCGTCACTTCTGCCGTTGTTAAATTTAACAGTTGGGAATGATCTGCATAACAGCGATCATTTCCCACTCGTCATCTCCCAGACTGGAGGTAGTAGTGTGCGACATCGCCTACCTACTTACGTGTACAGTCGGGCAGATTGGACGTTATTTACACAATTGGCAGTCGTTGATGACAAAATGGTTACGATCGAGAATATTGATAATGCCGTACAAAAAGTCACTGAAACACTTATAAGTGCAGCTGATACAGCAATACCTAAAAGTTCTTCTAAACCAAAACGGCGTTGCAAACCATGGTGGAACAATGAATGCCAACAAACATACAAAAACCAAAGGAAGTTATGGGGGCTTTTCCGGAGGTACCCCACAACGGAGAATCTTATTGCCTTTAAGAGAGCAAAAGCGTTAGCTCGCAGAGCTCGTCGTAGAAGTAAGAAGGAATCCTGGTCTAGCTATATATCTTCAATAAATTCTTCCATAACCAGTAAGCAGTTGTGGAGAAGAGTGAAAGCAGCCAATGGTATTTATAGGGAATTCTCCATTCCTATTCTAAAAACCGGAGCTGCTATACACTCTTCTCCTAAGGAAATAGCTAACGTCCTTGGTGAAAGTTTTGCTAGTGTCTCAAGCACTGACTCTTATAGTCCTTCGTTTTTAAGGACTAAGAGTCGTGCTGAGCGAAGACCAATTCATTTCAACCATGGACAAAACTTATCCTACAACTGCGAATTTGGAATATTAGAATTGAAGAATGCTTTACAGCAGGCCAATAATACCAGCCCAGGACCTGATGGAATTAGCTATCTTATGCTTCAACATTTAAGTCCAGATTCCCTATCGAACTTATTGCTTTTGTTCAATAGGATCTGGACTGAAAATGAATTTCCATCTCTTTGGAATGAAGCAATAGTAATTCCGGTTCTGAAGCCTGGTAAGGATTCCTCAGAACCATCAAATTACCGACCTATAGCTCTGACGAGTTGCCTTTGTAAGACTCTCGAACGTATGGTCAATGCCCGTCTCGTATATGTCTTAGAAGAAAATAAATGCATACATGTCAATCAGAGTGGATTCCGTAAAGGTAGATCCACTCTCGATAACATAACTTATTTGGAAACCCAAATCCGCAACGCTTTTGTGCGGAGAAACCATCTGGTTTCCATCTTCTTCGACATCGAGAAGGCATACGACCGTACATGGCGATACGGTGTTCTCCGTTGTTTATATGATTTTGGCTTTCGGGGTAATCTTCCGATATTCCTACAGAATTTCTTACGCTCCCGTGTTTTTAAAGTACGTATTGGTCACCTTTTGTCCAATACTTTTAATCAAGCCGAGGGTGTACCCCAAGGCTCTATTTTAAGCGTAACAATTTTTAACGTTTACATCAGTCATATCCTTCATCTTCTCTCACCTTCAGTATATGGCACTATGTATGTGGACGACCTGCAAATATCTTGCCAAGGATCGAACATGCGTTTAATTGAGAGACAACTACAAACATCTGTTAATAAAATAGCTGCATGGTGTGCAGAGAATGGCTTCACACTATCTCCTAGTAAGAGCTGCTGTGTCCATTTTTGCAAGAAGACCAGTCTTCACAGCGATCCTGTTATTCATCTGAACAACACTACAATACCCGTGGTCAACGAGATAAAATTTCTTGGTGTTTTGTTTGACCGAAAGTTGACTTTTCTTCCGCATGTTTTATATTTGCGGAAGAAGTGCGAGCGATCGCTTAATATCCTCAAGGTGCTTTCAAATACATCTTGGGGTGCTGATCGCTTGTCACTCCTTCGTGTCTACCAAGCACTCATTTTATCTCGTATTGACTACGGTAGTGTTGTGTATGGATCTGCTAGATCTTCAGTTTTACGCAGATTGGACACTGTGCATCACTCTGCTCTGAGGATATGTTCAGGCGCATTCCGCACATCACCCGTCCAGAGTCTTTATGCCATTTGTCAACAACTGCCTTTAGACCTGAGACGAATGCAGCTGTCTCTCAATTACTACGCAAAGGTCATGTCTGACCGACAACACCCTTTACGTTCCTTGGCTTTTACTCCTGCATTAAAGAGATTGTATGATGCTCGCTCTCATAGCATCCAACCTTTTCTCACTCGTATTAAAAGTGATCTTTACTTGACAGACCTATGTGGTGTCCGTTTCATTAAAACGGACTTGCTGTTACATCCACCTTGGTTTGATCCACAGATATCCATAATTAATACTTTTGCTCAGTTTCGGAAATCGGACACAACTCCTACGATTTTTCAACAGCTTTTTTATTCACATCGCTGTCAGTATTCTTCTTATACGCCTGTATTCACGGATGGATCGAAAACTGCAGGACATGTTGGTTGTGGCATTTTCTTCAATAATAGGAGTTACGGCTACAACCTCCATACGTCCTGCTCCATCTTTACTGCTGAAGCAATGGCAATATACCAAGCGCTTCAGCTCGTGAATACAGAAAATTACTTTAAAATTTGCGTATACACTGACAGCTTGAGTGTTATCGAAGCGTTGAAAAATTCGAATATATATAATCATCCTGTTGTGTCCAAAATTTTCCAAACTGTAGATTCCCTTGCTGGCAAGGGATATGATATTAAATTCTGTTGGATCCCAAGTCACGTAGGTCTGGAGGGCAATGATAAGGCTGATGCAGCTGCCAAATCTGCATCGGCCGTACATCATCCATCTCTCCCTCTTACTGATGTGAGAAAGGTTGTTAAAAACTTTGTTTTTTCTCTATGGCAGGAGTACTGGAATATGCAGGTCTCCAACAAACTACGTGCCATATTTCCATACGTCATCCCTTCATTAGTTTTACCGTTACGAAGTGCCGATGTTCGCTTGACTCGCCTTCGTATCGGACACACACGTTTCACACACAGGCATTTGTTTCTAAATGAATTAAATCCTTGGTGTGAAGCGTGTGATGAACCATATACTGTTTCTCATATTTTAATTTCATGTGCTAATTTTAACCTTTACCGTTTTAAATATTTTCAAACTGACATTTTAACCATGTATGATTTAGTGGGGGAGTCTCCCCACCGAAACCTTTTTTCCTTTTTAAGGGAAATTGGTTTCCTTAATTTTATTTAAATTTGTTGATTTTTATTTTACTTTTATATACTTATGTTTTTCTTGGATTTTAAATTAAATATATACATTTATTTTTGTATTTTAACCTTTTAATGTTGAGATTGGGTTTTCCTTAAAATTTATAAATTCTCTTATATGCTTAATTTTTGGCGCAGCTTGTCCTTTTTTTGGACCTTGCGCCACAAAACCCAACCCAACAACAACATTGGCCATTTCTCCTGCATTAGAGAGACTATATGATGCTCGACAATACAGCATCCAACCTTTTCTCACTCGAACTAAAGATCAACTCTATTTGACAGACCTACATGATGTCCGTTTTATTAAAACGGACTTTCAATCACATCCACCCTGGTACGATCCACAGATAACTATCATTAATCCATTTGCTCAATATACAAAATCGGACACAACCTCTACAGTTTTTCAACAGCTTTATCTATCTCATCGCTGTCAGTATTCATCATACACGCCTGTATTCACGGATGGTTCAAAAACTGCAGGACATGTTGGCTGTGGCATATTTTATGCTGATACCAGTCATGGTTACAGCCTCCATACGTCCTGCTCCGTTTTTTACCGCTGAAGCTACGGTTATTCATCAAGCCCTTCAGCTAGTG
>JAPDSC010142034.1:0-14932 GCA_026290005.1 Latrodectus geometricus
AATAATATTAAATATTTAGTAATGACTATTTATAAATATATCTTAAATAAGAATTATGAAAAACCTTTCATATATTATATAATACAAAGCAGATGTCTATTTTATATAATTTTAATTTCAAACAGACATTATTGGAATTCTCAACTATTATATAAGTACATTTCAAATAATTTAAAAAAATATAAGTATATTTCAAATATTATTATAATTTTAGGTTACTTGTATAATAGTATAACGTATTACTGGTTTGGCATTTCAAATAACTGAAGCATAATTATCTTCTTACAGTCATACCTCTAAAATAAATGATATGATTGTATGCTGAAATAAATAAAACTTAAAATATTGATCTATATTTATTATATCAATGACACTTACATGCTAGTGTTTTTAACCTGATACCTTATCTTTTCTCATGGGAAAAAATTTTCTTCTTTAAACCGCTTTTAAATTAACAAATCTGAAAAAAGATATAAGCTGTTTTACTCTATTTTATGACGCAAGTACCAGTCTTTTGTTTGAAGCTTAAAGTGAAATCCTCAGTAAAACATTTATGAGGTTTGAAACTAGTTTTCTTACAGAAAATTAATTATATTTTTGATTAAATGTTTTTTTTTCTGGTAACAAAATGGCTATTAATTTGAAACACAAAGTATAGAATATTAACAAATACGAAGTTCCTTCCAATTTGTTAAATACTGTTTAATAACAAAATGTAATCAAGTTACACATTTTGTATTATTTTCTAAGCACCCTTTACCAGAATAATTCTTGTAAATTTATATAAGCAAACATTTTTATTTAATTTGTGTTTCACTTTTATTTAACGAAGATTTGATTCGGGCCACAAAATACACATATATTTAAGTATAATCACATACAATATTTTGTTTTTATTTATTAGTCATCTACATTTTGATAGTCATTTATTGAAATTCAACTTAGATTTATTTCGACAGTAATTCTTATAAATGTAATTATCATATTTTTGCTTAAAAGGAGAATGCTTTGTAGAATTATTTAAAAATATTTATATAATATTTATATATAAAATATATAAATTACTGGAATATTAAAAAAGTTATTTTAAGTATATATTAAATTCTTAAAATACAATAAGTTTTACATATTAACATAATAGGAATTTAATACATATTTACCTTTTAAAATTAAATATTGCTCACTATTTAAGCATCTGTGTGAGTCATTTAAACAAAAATATAAATCAAAATAGCATAATTTATACTTTATTTATACGATAAAAATAAAATAATTTAAATTTGAATATTGCACTTAATTTTGAAACTTGCTTATAACTGATTAACTAAAATATCATATGAAACTTTTCTTGACAAAAATCATAAGCCAATGCTTTCTTTATTTTTTATACGAATATATTTATATCTAAAATTTTATTTTTATCTGATGTTTATTAACAAATTTGCTAAAATAATTTATTAAATTTTGTAATATAATTACATTTTTTAGTTGAACCCTAAATTTTAAATTATATGTTTGGATGTCATAGTTTGAGATTTTTCGACTGTTTTTACATTGAGTATGAAACATTATATCCGGACAACAAAGACATGCACAGCTTAATTCGTTTTAGACCAAATTTCTCATATATAGAAGAATCGGCATAAAAATATTTTAATTCTAAAAGTTACCAGCATATTAATTTTAAACATTTATGATATAAAAGCAATTGTCTACAGAGTATGTTCATTAACTAGACAAATTTAAGTATCAATAATGAAGAGATTTGTGAGTACTAATAGGAGAGTAGCATGATAATAGTTGATGGATAAAAAAGATATTCCTTAAATATAAGATTATAAAATAGAAAAAGTATTCTTCCTTTAAAGTTGAAAACAATATAAACATGTTTATAGACGCAAATAAAAAATGCCCTTTAAATTTCAAACAGCCGCTAAAATGTTACAATTTACTTTTCTTAAAAAAAGTCATATGCTGTAATGCATTTATTTCAGTGGGGAAAATATGTTAAATCCAAATGAAACAGAAAGAAAAGTAAGTTGCTAACAGATCTACTGAGAAAAAAAATCAGAGATATCACGACAGAATCAGTAGTTAGAGTAGCAGTTATAGTAGGTTAAAACCGCTGTCACAATACACGGCAGAGAATGGTAAAAGCTTTAGAATTTTTTTAAATTTTCCAAATCAAGTTTCCTGTTTTGCTGAAAAATAGGATAATGAATGGTATGTGAATGCAAAATTTTAAATTAAGCTTTTTATTAATTTGGAGATACATAGATTGCAAATCACAATATTATAATATTTAATACATTTTTCATAAGTATCAATTCTAAAAAAAAATTTAGTATTATATTTACATTATAATTGATTTATTTTTTATGACAAATTGATTTTTATAATACGATTTGTTCTTGATTTTAGAACTCTGGCTTTTGATTCAACAGTTCGTAAGTTCAAATCTCACAGATAGATAAATGAATGGTTAAATAGATGGTTGAATGAATGGGTGGACAGATGGATGGATAAATAGAAGGATGAATGAATTGGTGGATAGATAGATAGATACATAGATTAGATGGATAGATAGATAGATACATAGATTAGATGGATAGATAGATAGCTGGATTAGAAGTATAAATGGATAGATAGAATATGTGGTTTTATAGATGGCTGAATGTTCGTAGTGGTTTGGAATACCCTTTAAGCCGAAGATCCTGATCCAGATTATTAGCCCTCGTGTGCAAAAAAGGACTGTTGAGTGACAATCAAATCAAACAGAAAACAATAGGTAAATATAATCAAATTTATTTTTCTGCAATCAAAAACAGAGGGGCATTACGTGTTTCAATTATATTTAAATTTGGTCTTTAGTTCAAGGTATAATTAGTTTAGAACCTCACGTTTTCGGTATGTATATATTGTGTAATGCGTCAATAATTAAATAGAATGAGTCTACAATATTTTAAAATAAATTAATAATTTGGTTATGGAAAGCTTAAAAGACGCAATTTTTTTCTCAAAATTTCAGTTTATTTATCAGAGAAAGTTACGACAGCAAAACATCATTTGGAATTGGGAAAGAGCGAAGGATTACTCTCTAAATCAAGATTCGTTTCCTAAGTCCCATTTCCTCTTTAGCAATGCATAGATTCTTTCGCAATTTAAAAAGTTTCATCATCAAAGCAAAATCTGTAGGGATCTTTTTCTTTAAATTTCTTCTAGACATCTTATTTCCTCTTCCTTCACCAAAATAAAATATTCTAAGTTTAATATAAACAGCAGAAAAGTAATAATGATTAAAATTAACATGTACAGGTGATATTTTTATTACCGCTCTGAAAATGAAAGCATTCTCAAATACATTCCTCAGGATATATGTTTGCAATGAGATCACATTTGTACATCTCATGTTTTAAAGTTTCATAATCCAAATTCCAGAATATTTTTCTCATTTTAAAATTTCGAATCATCGATTTCTAAGTGTATTTTCTACAAAAGCTAGTAATTTAAATATAATTTCGTTTGTGAGTAGAGTTTTAGTTTACTGCTGTTTATTCTAGAGAATTATATACACCTAAAGATTTTTTTTCCATTTGAATATATGAAAATAAATGTGCATTCGTACAGAAAATTATATTTGTAGAAAACACATTTCTAAATTTAATCTAGATTGACTGCATCTGGAGTTTCTTATCAGCATAGCAATTAAATTTTAAATATATTCTAAAATTATCTAACAATTTCAGTTATAGATAGCAACCAGTTTTACAAACTGCATTAATACAGCATTATGTTGTATTTAATATGTATTAAAAAGACTCAAAATATGTATCATAATTTCATGTGCCGGATAAATGAAAAATGTTATTTATTAGTGGCCTCTTGAAAGAATCTGCTTTTCCATTGTCTATTAAATTCAGATTTCAAATCATGCTTTCCAATTGCATTATCATACAGTTTTCAATGTTAGATCCAGAATATTTTTACGAATATTTCTTAAGCATCTCCCATACATTAAAAAATTATAGTTTTTAATATAGTCTATAAAAATCTTTTTTTTTTTTTTTTTTTTTTTTACATTTTAACTATGACAAATAATAGAATGTGTATATTAATTTTTTTATTTTGATGATATAAAATATTTATACAAAATATAATTTAATAAGATCAATCATTTTCATATTAATTTTAGAATTGATAAGATTATTTTTATACTTTTTTTCTCCTAAAACAAATGTCAAATGATTGAAAGTTGTCATTAAAATTGTAAACTTATTGTCAATGACTAATCAACTCATCGTAAATTTAGTGCCATGATTTTGCATTTAAAATTCTAATTATTCTATATAAATTAAAATGTGTGCTTAGAATCTATAAGTAGATACCAAATTTCATAAATGCGTAGTTATAAAAAATGAATAGATATTAAAATATAATACCTATGATTGTCAATAATTTTCGTAAAAATAAAAAGATAATATTTTTGATTAAATTCAAAATTTAATTTTTATGTGCATCTATTATACGCTTAAAAATTGTAGTACATTTTTAATGCAAAAGTCTTGAAGACTTTATGGAAGAATGTTTCATGTTTTATTAAGAAAACTTGATTTTCAAGAAATATTTATGAAATAAATTAGTGATTTTTTTATTTAAAATAAATTATTGTACTCAAAATTTGCTTAGGCTGTTCTCCCAATCCATCTATATTGAGTAAAGCCCTAGGTAACTGGGTGGTTTGGAGCGATTTCCAATTCTCACGACAAGCCTTGATCAGTGATCTCACCAACCTAAATTATGTCTCTAAGAAGAATATACAGGTACCGAATACCGATCACGATTGAATTTTTACTTTGGAATCGTACACTATTTTAAGTTTCAAATACCAATATTTCGAGTATTTCATTATAATTTACTTAGTAGAGTATTAAAGTGCTATTAAAAAGAAGCTAATTTCAAACAAAGACTACATAAAAAATGATCATAAACTAGTATAACACACCATACAACTGGCAACAATAGGGAAATAAAGCCGAATCTATAACGTAAATAAAATCTCCAGTTTTAACTAACTGGGTCGTGGCACTCATCTTTTACAAAAAATAAAAAAAAGCAACTTCAGTGGGAAATAATTTAGAGTTGTACTGAACTGGACAATAAATCTAAATCTTTAACGTAAGCACAAAGCTTTTTTAAGATTACTTGAATTTTAATAAACCGGGAAGTAGAATACTTGTTTAAAAAACCTCAGTGTTGCGCAATCTAGCCCCGATTTAAAACAAGCAGTAAAAATAATTCTATAAAGTAAAAAAAAAATATTCTTGCAAATTTTTATACAAATTCTAATTAATCAATGTTACTATACTGAATAAATTTAAATATAAATGTATAAATTTATAAACAATATATAACACATGAAATACTATATACAACTCTTCAATATTTATTAAATGCATAAAATAATCTATCTAATCATTGCTTGCCAAATATTGGCAGCAGTCGGAAATAAATTTTGTCTCCCAAAAACTGTGACACAATGTTCTCGGAATGTATTAAGTGGCTATATATATATATATATATATATATATATATATATATATTCTGCAAAAAATAATAATTCAAAATGGTCAAAGCAATATAAAAATAAGTTTATTTTATAAATTTCAAAATAGATTTTGATTTTAGGCATTAATATGCATCCTTGCCTAGTAGGTATGACGTAACTTTCGTCTGATGATATAATGTGATTGTGTACATCAGCAAAATTTGTTTTATGTGCTAATAACCCTTAAACCATTGATTAGTAATTTATTTTTATTTGATTACAGTATAACATTTCGAAAAATTTCATAAACATTAAAGATTATTTTATGAAATTTTTTTGATAGTTTAACTTGCAGTGAATTTTTTATTTTAAAGTTTTTAAGAAAACATATATTTTTATTTTGAAAGTTCAACAAATAAATTTATTTTCAAATCATTTTCATTATTTTGAGTTGTTGTTTATCTTTTCGGAATATATGTGACTCCGTAATCATTCTGAGAATTTCGTGAATGAACTTTTAGGTGCTACAAAATTGTCTTACAAGGACAATTGGTTCTGAAAGGAGCAATGATTTGGTGATTTATTTTATTTTATGCTCGTAATTAATATTGCTGTTTTATGTTACATTTTTAATATTATTAAGCTTATACTTATGAACATAAGGCTCTAAAACAGTTTTTCGTTGCAACCATACTTAACTTAATTGCTTATGAACGTTTAGTTAAACAAAATATACTTTAAAGTTAAACAAAATATACTTTATTTACGTTATTAGATTTAGCTTTGGTACTTGTTTGTAACCCATTGTTGAAGGCGAAATACTTAGTTTATATTTTATTATACAATCTTTGTTTCCAATAATTATCTTTTCAATATTTCTGTAGTATAGAGGGTATTAACTCATTTTTTGAACAATTTCGATAAAAAATTAAAAAAAAAGTAAATGTTTTAGAATAAAAATTTTTGGCAACGGCTTGATTCATTTCAAATGATTGAAATCATTTGAACATTTGATTCAATCAATAATTAGCAATTCAAATGTTTTGAAATCAGAAATATCATCTGCTACTTTTAAATTTATTCTTCTTTCAAAATGCTGCATGTAAAAAAGTTGTGGATAGAAGGATATGTTTTTGCGCTTTCCGAAGAGAAATATTATTATTTCAGAACTCAAAAACGAGAAATACATGGTATTAAAATTTCTAAGTGCAGAATAAGCAACATTATTATTTGTATAGGTAAAAACCGTCAATCATTATTTCTACATGGAAAGAAGAACTCCAAACAAATATCCGATAAAGGCACAAACTGTTTCAAATGTTTCTAAAGTGAAATCGGTGGTATCAAAAGAAAATCCGCCAACACAGAAATCAAATTCAAAGTCATTAGATACATCTATAGCAACAATAAATAAAATAATAAATTAAGAAATACAACTTTAAAAAGGTAAAAAACATAATGTTCAGCAGCTTTTGCCTTGACATGTGGCTCAATGCAAAACATTTTGTAGAATCCTGAATGAAAACCATTTAACATGAGATAAATGTAAATACATTGAGATTCTTGATGAAACATGGTATTATTTAAATGACTACAACATAAAAAAGGTATATTTACTGTAGAAAACTAGGAGAAGAAATATAAAAACCGGGTTCCCTCAATGTAAAGAAAGTTTCGGTAAGTTGTTGTCGCATGCCATGTGAACTGTCTAAGATGATTGTCGCATGTTTCTCCAGCAATGGGCAGTTAAAAATATGAAAAGTAGAAAAATGTTAAAATCAACTCATCATACTATCAGTCGAAGGTTTTACGTCCCATATTTACAAAAGAAAGTCCACTTCTTTATCCCAAAGACTTTCAAAGAGTGGAACTTCATCAATACAAAGTTACAAGTCATACATCGGAAACTAACACTGCCTTCCTTGAAAAAATGAAGACTAAAAAGGTAAGGCATGTATATATCTTTTCATACGTACACCTGTGAAGTCCCTTGAATTTTCAACTGTAGACTATTGTGCCTTGGGTCTGTTAAGAAGAGGTTTTTCTAAACAAAAACCAGCTATGCTAGATGGATTCTGGAAACTATTGGAAAAGGAATGGAAAGCAATTCCCAGTGAATTTAACGAAGAACGTTTCTATCATAGAAATCACGATGCAGACTTATAATCCAGAGAAAAGGTTATAAGATCAAACATTTAAAAAAAAAAAAAAAAAAAAAAAAAAAAAAAAAAAAAAAAAACACCCTCTTTACATTTTAAACATTAATTAAACGGCCCCGAAAACGCTCTAAAAATTTATTGATAATAGATATGAAATTCTCAAACTTTTTATGATTGAAATTTAAAATAGCTCGCGATTGCAAAGTTGAATTCCCAAGGCGATTAGTATTTGGTAATTGAGTATTACGCTTTGAGTTACGTAATTTAAGTTGACGAGATAACTGTGCACTTGGTGCGAAAATTGAAAATCCCGTCAAAACCATACAGTTATTTTGACTTATATCGAAATTTATCTTAATCCTTCCGTGCAGACGTATATTTGCCAGCAAGAAACGCACTCAGTTCCCAGCGAGCACACACGTGGGGCAGAGAATTTTCCCGTTCACCCCTCACACATTTTGATCAGTGTCCAGGAACGTTTTAAAAATTATAACTTTTGGTACAAGATTATAGCTGGCATTGAAAATCCTTGTGGTTTCAGATACATGCAGATTTGACATTGAACTCGAAATAGTAGGACTCATCTACATATGGTTGAAAAGTAGCACTCATGTACATATGGTTTTTGATTAGATAAACATAAAGGAAAGTAAATGTTTCCGAATGGCGTGCTTTATGACAGCTCTTTAAAATCGCACATGGTATTTTATTTATAATAATTACGAGATTTTATTTTTGCTTGTTAAGTATTTCGGTTTGCAGTTTAAAATAACGAATTTTAAATTACATAGTTTGTTTCAAGTTTAATATTGTTGATAGTGATTAAATGGTAATTGATGAAACAAATGTATAAAATATGCATTTAATTGAAAAAATAAGTATTTAAACAAAATATATCTAAAGTATGTATGAAAATACCGTTTTAATACCGTAATTAAACTTCTATACAGCTGTATTAAACAATGCGTATATACTTTGGTAACTTTATAGATTTAATCTTAATAGCAAAATAACTCCGGCCGTGGATGGACACTCGCAAAAGAAACTACCGGCCATAAGCGTTATTTTACGCTTCTCCTATAGGAAAAGTAAAGGAACTAAAAATAAAAAATTAACAAATAACTAATATTTAAAAATTAACTTTAAAAAAATTTAAATATGAAACATTAATTCATCCATTTCCAATAAAAACAAATTTCTAAACAATTGCTCCAATTATAACCTGATGACAATTTTCACGCATATACTCAATCATATTACGTCATATATCTAAAATTACATTATAAATGCTTTTCGATGCGGTAAGTCAGTTTGGCGCATTTTATCACCCGCTAAAAATGCTTAACTTTATTTCTATTTTAAATAAAAGCTGCTATAATTTCAATTAAATATCACAGATTTTGGTTCTTAGTAATCTTAACTCAAGGAGCGCGTAATCTACGATGGGTATAAAAAAAGCATTACTAAGGATGTAATGAAATCCATAGTTTTCATGAAATGAATCTAAAAGTTGTTGTTATATCATGAATTACGCAATAAATTAAAGGTACTAAATATATAGTCTAAAATAAAATACTTTAAAAATAGTAGATACATAATATTGCTCACTTCAAGAATATTGAAATAGTAGCTAAAACACGCATGAGGAGCATGCAATAGTTTTCATGTTTATCATAATTTTAGAACAAAACTAAAGTATACATTGAAGAAAAACGTCCCTAACCGGCTTTTAAAAACAATTCTTTAAATACTGATTTAATTTTAATTTAAAACAATAAATCATCAATTCACTTTATTTCTATGTCATATGATTGAGATTACTTTTAAATAAATATACGAGTAAAATGTATGTTTATATTATAATATGAACGTTAATTATGTAATAAATTTATTTTTAATCAATAATTGTGTCTTCTGAAATTCGTACTGCAATTTTATTGTATGGTCTGTAAAATATATTTCTTTAAAAGGCAAATCTTTTGTCCTGTATAATAGAATTGAGCAAAATTACAGATGAAATTCTTTAAATGCTATAATTGCCCATTCAATTATGTTCGTCTTTATTAAATTTTAAATCATTTTTTTTCTCATTTTCGGCTTTTTGAAAAGCTTAAAGTTAGTTTCTAGAACTTGCATGTCTCGTTTATCATACTTATGAGTACTCAATTTTTAGTAAAATTATATTTATATACCAATGCTATAAAATATATATATTTGTTTAATTTACATGTTATAAACACATAAGTAATTATACATAAATAAAATTAATCTCAACTGTTTAAAAGTTATTGATATAAATCTTACAAATCACTCCTATCTAAATATGAATAACCATATTTGTTTTTACTTACATTATTCTATATAATACATGTTCTCATAATATGTAAGTGTAAATAACAATTTTATTTTAACATTTATGGTTTTTACTTGATATTTAATGACTGTTCATTAATAATTTAGAAAGTTGCTAGAAGTTTTTATCTATATATAAATTATCTTACAATAATTTTTTTGGTTAAATTGATATAAATCAGTAAAAATTAATAATGAAAGTTTTTATAAATTTTAGAAAATGACATACCGTTTTTAAATTTCTTTATTATTAACTATATTCAACAAATTTCTAATTTTGGTTATCAGGGTTTCTAAATTTAATATTTAGTTAGTAATAAAATATGATTAATTTTGTAACGATGGGAAAACTTTTGCATGTAAAACCAAATTAAAAGAAATGCTTTCAATTTAATTTAATTTATATATACTTTCATTCTCGAATTTCAGAACTGATTGTTTTACTGAAACATTTTAAACTAATTTATAGATTAAATAAAATAATATATGCAGAAGAAATATACATTTTTATTTTTAATATTTCTCATTGCATGGTTTGCGTAGTCAAAGTTTAAATTTTTCTTAAATATGTTCCTAAGATAATGTAAGCAATTGGAGTTTTCAGCATCAAAAATGATGACCAAACAATAAGGAATCTCCAAAACTATCATATAAAAGCTACAATATAGATTCATTAAACTGTTCAATATAGATACATTATGTTGAAATGCAATTTTTTTATTTACATTTTGAAATTTTAAAAACAAAATGTTTAGTTTATGGAAAAAAGAGAAAAATAATTGCCTTATAAAATAAACAAAAATAACTGTAAATCGTTATCTCTAAAGATTAATAATTCAATCATATTGAGAAAAAAATATTTAATTAATTCTTTATTGTTTTAAATATATAAAGCTACATTTTGATATCTGAATTTCTGCAGTTTCACTGTGTAAATAAATCCATAACTAAAATTCTTAAGAGATTCCCAAAACATCATACCCAAGAATTTTTTAAGAAAAACGTTTGTTATTTTTCACAAAATGACATTTCTTTTCACTTTTAAATTACTTTAAATTTGTATTCTGTTTATGTAATAGCTTTTTTAAAACCTGCTTTTGAAGAAAATTCCGCCTAAAATTAAAGCTTCAGCTTTGTCAGCTGGATTATTAAAAAAACATAAAACCAATTTCCGTTTGTATAATGTTTAATAAGTCAGAAAATCTATTCCAAACAGAAAATTTCCGTTACTGTAAAATTATAATAAATAAGCATGTCGTAGTTTCCAAGTTGTCCATCTTGTACAAGATTCCTAGAAATTAAAAACAAATAAATGAGTCTTCATTTATTCCTTTTTACTCAGAAAATAGCAGAAATGAAAATATTGAAATCTTACAATTGTGTATGTAATTAACTGCAAGTTACTTTATGCTAATTTAGTAATATTATTAATATTTAATTTAAACAAAGTATTATCTAAAGTCATATATTTTTTCATTAACAATTTTTTAATCAAACAATAATGAATTTATTTAGATTATATCCGATTCTTCAAAATAATTTTTTCTTGTCATTCCGAATGATATGAAACGCTTCCGTTACGTATTCTTAGAGATAAAATCATCTTCAACTATCAAAATATTTCTTGATATAGTGTGTCAATGATTAGTTTTAATGCCTGTACAACAGAAAGCTCAAGTATCTTATATTTATTTCATAAGATTTGTACAAGTAAAGAGAGACTAGTCTGAATTTTGATAATGTACAAGCAAACACTGTATTAGTTGAAATCTTCCAGCTAAGTAAAGTATCAGTTAACATGTCATCGTTTGGAAGTATATTGATGAGAGTTTAGTTCTTCTGTCTCAAATAAAAGAAATTTCATATTATAAGGAATGTAATAAATATCTTCTTCCACATTAGTATGAAATTCAATTGTAAAATGCCTAACAAATTCCAATAATACAAACCTTAACGAACTGATTTTACTTTGCAGGTTATACGATTTGAATTATAAGTGCTTACTTATTTATATGAAAGAAAATATTTATTATATTCATTTGCTTCATAAATTTTGCGTTAAGCATTTTCACAAAAATAATAGAAGCAAAGGAACCTCTGAAAAAATATAATTATATATTTTAAATATATGTAGGGGGTATATTCATAATTTTCTTTTGTTATTAAATTACAGCATTTAATTGTTATATGACTCCAGATTTTTGATTTCCAATTTCATGTATATATTGAATAAGTCAGAGAAACACTGTGTGAAATATATATTGATAAAAAAGAACCTTATAAGAAATTGACTGCAGGGAAAAAATAGCGGATACTCATCATATCCTGATCACTGCTGCAGTAAATAGACTCGCTACGAATGATGATTTAGTCAGTGTTCTTCAGAGA
Organism: Latrodectus geometricus; assembly: GCA_026290005.1. Taxonomy (NCBI): domain Eukaryota; kingdom Metazoa; phylum Arthropoda; class Arachnida; order Araneae; family Theridiidae; genus Latrodectus; species Latrodectus geometricus. The sequence goes on from JAPDSC010142034.1 coordinate 12,445, forward strand.
ACGACAATTTATCCACCAATGGTTAATTCGTCTAGTATTATCAGTATCAATAGTCGATAATTTTTATAATATTTTATACAAACATGTTTATTTAACCAATTCATTAAATGTGCGTAACATATTTAATTATATCAAGAGAAAAGTTATAAGGATTATATTGTGAACGAAGTTTATGATTTTATGTGATACAATTTAAAATTCTTTATTAACAAAATAATTTTAAATGAAATTATTATTCATTACATTTATTAAAATTTCAATTACAGAGCTTCTTTATTAATATTCCTTAAACATTAGGCTAATTTAATCATGTTTCGAACCATTAATACAGAATACTTCTATCAGAATGGCATTAAAAGTGATATTTCTATCACGTACCATTAAAAAGAAACATTCACTCATAGATCAAACAAATGAGTGTACAAATCACGAAATTTTGTCAATTTTTCTTTCATTATTTACGATAAAGAACAATTTTACTTTAAATAAGCAGTTCTACCATAAGCAGTCCAAATTATGCAGTCCAAAATTTGTCCTATTTGACGTATTTTAAATTGCTTACAATTCAGCTAAATAAACAAAATCATAGCAAGGCAAAACATTTGAAGCATTTAATCAGAATTTTAAACCTGTGCCGTTAAACTATGTATTTTAAATTAAATGTAGCTGAGAAAATCTGAAAAAATTTCCTATATCCTAGCTGTGGTATACATGGCGAACACTGAATGCATATTCAATAGTGAATATGTTGCAAACAGATGTTTTAAACTCTTGGATAAATGGTTATTTTGATTAGTTATATTGAGATCCAAAATTACTATAATAATTTATTACATTCATAACTAATAAAATAATAATAAACACATTCAATTTTTATTTCTTTCGATTTTTTTTATATTGAGGTTTGAAAACATAAATTTTTATTCGAAATTTCTTAAATGAAAGCACAAGTTTTATTTTATATTTCAACAAAAATTTTAAATCCTTTCAAAGACAAAAACATGCAGGAGATATTTCAAAATATTTTAAGCAAAATATGTTTAATTTTACATTTTAAAATAAATTTTACTTTTCTATATTTTAAAAATAATTTTTTAAAGTGTAAATTAAAATACACTTTGAAATAAATTTGAAATCATTAAAATTAAGTTTTTTTCACATAGATATAATGGATATCGCCATTTCATTTTATGAATATAAAATTTAACTTCATGAATGTATATAAATTATTTTAAAATATATTTATATTTTAAAATAATTTAAATAATTTATATAGATTCATGAAGCTAAATTTTATATTCATAAAATACCATAATCTAAGTATAAATTTTGTTTTATTATGAAATCGTATTCAAAATTTTTAAGTATATAGAGTGAAAAGAATGATATATAAATATAGATTTAAAATACATATTTGTTTGAGTTTACTCATTATATTAGATTTATATTTTAATTAAAATGTTTTGGGTTTGCATAGTTGAAAACATAGTCCGCAAAAGTATTATTTTTTATTGACTTCTTTCTTTCAATATCATTGCATTATATTTAAATTAAACATTTAATTTAAAATTATTAAAACAACATTGTAATATTACACTGGTATATTACATCCCAAAAACTATTTTAAAATGTTTCTCTGGAATTTGCATAAAATTCAATAAAAACAAATAGTGTCAAACATCCATGACCTATGCAACTATTTTCATAAAAATTAAATTTTCTTTAATTTTAAACTATTTAAATTGAATAATAAGTGTGTTTCTTTATATGTATGATATTTTTTATTTATTTGCGATGAATTTAGAAAAATATGTTTTATAATATGATCAAAAGTGATGGCCTGGTTAGCAAGAGAATCATTATCAATACCTACAGATTTTAGATTCGAATCACGACCAAAGTGTTGATCCATTGAACTAATTACATTTAGCTGTAACAGATAAGAAAAATCAGTTGCTAAGTTCTCTATGTAAACTCTAGTGACAGTATGCCAGTTTTGGGTTTCTTCTGCTTCTAAAATTGAAGACCTATCCACTTTCGTGGTCTCGGTGACACGCCAAATATGTGTCCCGTTGTATGAACATTTCTGCACTGTTTTCATTGTAATGTTGAAAAACTTAAAAGGTAAGCATTGGAAAGTGTATATATGCAGTAAATAAATAAAAAATACATTTTATTGAATGATATTAGAACTGTCCAAATATTTCATTTAAGAACAAAATACTACATATAACTTTCCGCTAAATTAGTTTCCTAATCTTATAATGTAATATAGAAAACGATATAAATTACATTTAATTAAATAATTGATTAGATTTTTTAATTTACGCCTTGAAAAATTATAGAACAAATGAACTTTAGGGATAAAAATAATGTTTCCCAGATTCTAAAATCGTACATAACTACCAAAGTTTCGGAGATAAAATCGTAGCTAGTGGATAGACGTAATAGATTAACAAACTTCATTCGATAGTAATTTAAGAAAATC
>JAPDSC010142037.1:4398-15584 GCA_026290005.1 Latrodectus geometricus
TTAACAAAAATTCTTTTAAAAGTTTAGAGATTAAAATTCACAAATTTTAAAAGTATACATCAAAAGTTCACAGCCTTAAAAAAAAGTTCTTAATCTAAAAGTTCTACTTTCAAAATGGGAATATCAAGTAAGAGAATATCAATTTAAATTTCATAAATTAAATTTTTTAGTTTCCATTATTTATTATGGCGAAGGTTACCATGATGGCACATTGAATGCATTGCACATATTATTTTTTTAAACAAACGCACATATATTTTTTACACATTTTTTTACACGAGCATTTTTTGTCCAGTTCCGCAACTCTGAACTGTTGCGACATATCGAAGAGCACATTGTGTTAATATTTGGAACTTCTTAAACAGAAATTAATTCTCGCTATGTACTGAGCTGAGATTGAAATACAATTGCTTAAATTAGCCATTTTTTGCATCTATAAGCGGTTCAATACTGACTAAAATCAGTTAGAACCGGCTCAAGAAGCTTTTGAGAGCCATATCTTATACTTTAACGATCAAGTAATCGTTATCGTTTTATTCCGTTATACCTAATTAAATCATAGAATGTAATAATTTTATACACTTTTCAATCGATCTGTTTAGTTATTTCATGAAATACATTATATATATATATATATATATATATATATATATATATGTATGTATTTCATGAAATATTCAAGGGATAACGGATTTCACACTCTTTAATGGTCACAGTGTGTGTGTGTTTTAATTAAATTTCACTAGGCCATCAGATATATCTTTTTACTGTCTTACATATCTAGAGATTAATTTCAGTACCTTTGAATACCAGTTTTTTTAAGCACTTCCTCTTTTCAATCTTGTCTAAAGGAAAAGTATCCCATTTAGATGCATTTTTTCTTTAATATAATGTCTTATTCTATCATTTCACTAACGGGAACAAGTCTGATAATTCAATAGACAATAATTTTCCTTGTCTTTTCCTTGTTTTATATCAGCTCATAATATCCTTCTAACGCACATGCAATATTTTACTCAAACAGAAACTGAATTTAAAATTAAATTCAGTTTCAGAATGGAAAAATTATGTACTTGATTATTTTAGTTAAATATTTTGTTTTTAGAAAAGTATGTGTTATCAGTAAAGATACCCATTACACATAGCTAATCTGCAAATTTGCTTAAATAAAAAAAATTACCTACCTATTAAAATGAGGAGAAGATTTTTATCTAAGTAGTGTGCGCATTGACGGCTTCCATATTGTTAAAGCTCAAAAGATGATTATTTAAAATTTAGTTCTATTAGCTCAGTTTTTATAGAAATCGGAAAATAAATACTATAACGTGTATTATAATTCAATTGAATTACATTTTAAACTGTTTGATTCTTCCTCTATAAAAGATTTTAATATGTTGTTCCTTGATTTCATTAACTAATTTAATGATTGTTTGATTATATTAACCAGATCCTTCAGATATTAAAAAATAAATAACATTTTGTTAATTTAAGTGTACAGAAACTGTACTTCTTTTCCAACAATTTTAACAAATGTTTAATCGGTAAGGTTAAGAGATTATATTGGTAATTTGAGAAACGTAACATTTTCCACGTTTTAAGGAATCAAGCTAGTTAATTTGCATATTTCACACGCACGCACACATAAATATAATTTATAGTTACCTAACCATTAAATGGGATTGGTGTCCGTTTCGAAGCAAGGGAAAACAATTGGAGCGGAAAAAAAAAATATATTTAGTTTTGAATTGGACTTTTAGCGAAACATCTAGTAGCAGAAACAGTGACTTAGAACAGATGCTACGTGGAGGCTTTGCAATCAAATTTTAGTCTTTCTCAACAAAACAAAAAATAAGAACAGCTCCAATTTTTTTCTGATAGATAAAATTAAATATTCTTACAAAATAATAGATTAATAATTTCATTTTGACAACGTGTGCTACAACTATCACGGTTACTGATTTGAGACACAGAATTACAAACTAGAACTTTTTGATTGAGCAAAGTCCGCATCGTATCCCCAGGAAACAAATGTCTTTTCATTTTATTTAAAATGTTCTTTTTTTTTTTTTTTTTTTTCTTAATATTTTGTATTAAGTGAATATTTGAGCAATTCAATAATATTGTTAACACGTTTTTCAACGGTTTTCACCACTGAAAAATATTCATTATATACTGAACGGCTTGAATATTCACTTCATATATATGAAAATAACAAGTAAAATGCTACATTTTGTATGCTACATTAATATGCTACATTTTGTCAGAAAATCTACTTTTTCACTTCAAACAAAATACACACCACAGTTTATATTTTTATATTTACACCTGTATAATGGATATTACAGAAACTTTGCGAATCATATTTTATGCATTTTTTAATCAAATTAAAAATTTTAAAAATATGTAATAAAAAAATTCCTTCTCACAGATTTTGTTTTTATAATTTAACCGAGTCAATTTCCAAACAATTCAAATGTAACAATATATAATTCTAAATAAAAAATAATTCTTAAAAATCAAATCTGAATTTTTTTTAATAAACTAGTTCTTCATATTGTATCACAATTTTTAAATATTTCTACTCGTAAAATTATGTTTAAAAGTATTATCTACATACTTTTTCTTGGACAAAAATATTCGAATAAAATTTATATTCTACACTTAAATCTAATATAAAATATATTATAGAAAAAAAGCTTTAATTTTTTTAATACAATTAGAATACATAATAAACACGTAATTAGATAATTACACGTTTTTAGGTTATATGCAAACACCCAATTATGTGATAATTATTTAATAATTACCAATTCTCCTTTTTTTTTACATTTCAATAATAGAATCGAAAATTGAAGTTAATTTGTGTTATCCTGAAAATTAAATATTAATTTAATTATTCTATTTTAAATAATTATCAATATAAATTATTTTAGACCTTTGTGCTTATGATCACTATGAATCTCATCACTCACAGTATTTAATGTGAATTTCGCTGATTTATAAATCATTAGTACAGTTGTCAAAAAATTCTACGTACAAATGCACAGTAAACATTCTAAAGAAAATAAAAGTACATTATAGTGTCAACATTAATTCAAATTTTATATAAAATACTTCTTTAACAATTCCTTAAATATCAGTAACAATTTCAGAAAGATATCGCACATTGTTTCAAATAATTAAAAATTACACAAAAACCTGCAAGAAAAAGTTTTCTAACTGGTTTTTGTGAATAAGTGACTACATTTCACAAAATAGCATCCATGGACTGTCAACTAAATTTTAATATCTGGTTGGAAAAATTTTGTCAAAGAACTTCTTCCACTCGTTTAGGCTAGTTTCCACAGAAATATTATTCCATTCCATCATAATCACTCAGTATATCTTTCGATGTTACAGTATATCTTTCGATGTTACGTTGCCGAATTTAACGTTCCAATAAGACTCATAAATGTTCGATGAAATTTAAGTCTGCCGATTATCTAGCAGTGTGCAACTGATTTTTGATATTGTAAAACAGCCACAGCTTTAAGTTGTGGGATATGTTTTAGATCATTGTCTTGTTAAAACTAAAAGTCCTTGCCAAGCTTCAAATCTTGCACATTCTACTTCAAATTTTAGTTTAATATATTTAGATATCGCATATGATTGAATTAGAGTCTTGTAAAAGTTAATCCACCAACTCGACTTGCTTCCATTCACCCCCAAATCATTATGCCTCCTCCTTTGTGTTTAACTGGAGACATAAGATTTCGGATACTTGTGTAAAAATATTGCGCCAACTCTGTCAAGTGGTCAGCATGCCTGACTGAGGATAGGGAGGTCTGGGTTCGAATCCCGTTCGGGCATGGATGTACTTTCTCTCTCCTGTCCTTTCCTTCTATAAATGGTTGCTTACCCTATAAACGGGTACCTATGGCATGTATACTGAGGAAGTCAGACTCCACACCCAATTACGCTTCACTTGAAAAAGTGGAGCAGTGCATCCATACTGCCAATCTGGCAGGTACTTGACAAAAAAAATAAATAAATAAATAAATAAAAAACGTATCAGCGTCACACCTGCATCATTTCGCACCAAAACTTAAGTTGAATTAGCACTTAATCTATGGTAAGAAAGTTTCTTTTACTAATTATAAAAAGGGTATTTAATAGTAGAAAAAGAAATTTTCTAATTATAAGGAAAATTCTTTGAAATGCAATCGGCTTAAAAAGCTGCGGTGACGCTAATAGGTAAGAACAGATTTTGCTTCTCAAAAGCCATACCTTGTTTTCTACACACTAGTTTTATGTCCTTTGATGACAATGATACAAGACTTGCTTTCATTTGAAAGAATATTACTTTTTCCCAAATCTCTCAGAAAGTTTATTTACATACTTACAGGCAAAATTTAAACGATTTCTCTTATTGACAGTTAAAAAATATGGCTTTCTATGAGCTACACGGCCATGACAGCCAGATTTTTTTTTTCAGGATTTTTCGTAGAGTATACCTTCATGATGAGAACTTTTAAATCGTTCTCTAATATCAATTTCTGAGTTTTACCTTCATTCCTTAGTCTTCAAATGATTTTCCTTTAGTCTGGAACAATCTCTTTTCATTTAGAATCCATTTTAAATCATAACTTGTTTGCAAGTACTAATGTATCATATTAACAAAACAATAATTTTTATTCTATTTGTTGTATTGTCCCCACAATTAAAATGAATAAGAATTAATGCAGACGATATTTCATTTCATAAAAGCTCACGGACACTGAAAAAGGAAGATTAATTTGCAAATATGTTCCTAATGCAAACTTTTTTTTTGATAACTTTTTGCGTAATTTTCAATATATTTAATTAATGTTGACACTATAATATACTTTTATTTTGTCTACAATGAGTTTACTATGCGTTTGTACGCAGAATTTTTCTGCCAAGTGTATATCAAACGTGCATTCAGCTGTCTTTTTCTCGATGAGAAAGAACGTTATAAATTAGAGAAAATTTCGCTGAGCAACAATAATCCAATAGAACTTAAAGCTATTCGCAATTATTCACATGAAGTTCCCTAGCCTATTATTTTATTCGCTATACGATTTGAGTGCGAAATGATTAAAACAAACTTTTTTCCTGTATAGCTGAAATTTTTTTTAGTACAATAGAATTTTTTGAACATCATTTTTTAAAAAAAATGTGTAATTATATATATATATGTCTTACACATATATTTGAAATTTAATATTTCACAAAACGATTTTCTGCTATAAAACTGGGGTTACAGAAATCTTGCAATGATGAATCTGCTTGCAATCTGAGTCATGTACAAAATCTCTAGAATATATTAAGAATTTTAACCATAGCTCTGAAAACAACTTGCTTATATTCATATAATATTCTTAAAACCATCCCAGCTCCAATTCTTTAAACTAAAAAAACAGATTTTTGTATAGAATAGATATATATAATAAAAATGTATTTCTTTATTTTTGAGTTACTAACTTTGTAATGCTAATTATTTAAAGAGTTCAGAAAATTCATTCATATGATGTAACTTACACATACAAACAAACAATAAAGAGACAAAAAGAGTGATAACCATTATTATGTTAGCTTTAATTTTCACTGATTAGATGACATGGCTTCATATAAAATAGAAATAAATTATTTGACTATTACATCAACAATTATCCTACAACAGAGGACTTCCACATATAGAAATGTACAGTTAAAAATAAACAAATATATATACAGTATTTTATTACAGCTAAATATATAGAACTAGATTTAATAAGTTCTAGAAAGCTAGGACTGTTTATAATTGTTATTTGTTCTTTGATCAATATCTCATTCCAGGTATTAAGTTTTGCTAGAATGCTAATCATTATTTTCATTTACACTGGAAATTTGCTAAGTCATGCATAACATTTAAAATCAAGAGTTTTCAAAATATGTAACTTAAAATATTTTTTGAAAACATTTCATACTAAAAGATTTTATAATGTAATATAGATGAACCTTCTTTTAAAAATTTTAATTTAAAAAAAAAATTCTAAAATTGTGAAAGAATAGTGAAAATATTTGAACATAAAACTGGAATATTCACTGAAATCATAAAAATGCAAAAGCCACTAACGTTTATTTAATGTTATTTAAAAAGAAAAAAACAATCCTACAGAGTATTTGCATTTTAATTTAATTTGTTAAATTTTATATAAAATATAAGCAATGATGAAAAATAGCATTTAATAACTTGATTTTCAAATTTAGACTGAATGCTAAAAACACGAATGAATTCCATGCAGTAATACCACTGTTTTAACTAAAATTTCAAAAGAAATTAAAGAATTAGATTAATTGGAAGTGAAACTTAGCAACTGCATAAAACTATTAGCAACTGCATAAAACTATGTATATTGTGGCTAGGTAAAATATTGATGCATGATTACCAATTAATACAGGAATAACTATTTCCAATGATATAATTTTGCTGTGACATGAAATTAGTTTAAAAATTTAAAATGCTTACAACTATCTATATGAGAAACTAATTTAAAGCTTTACACACAAACACATATATTTGCAGTAAATTAGGAAGGTACATAATGTTTGTTTTTTCTTATAATAAAACTTTTGCCATTCTGTAGTCTATGAAAGTCATGCAAGTTTTTAGATAAATGTTTTGTCAATGATAGTTTTGTCAATGACAGGATCTTTTACAATAAATTTTGAATTAAATACATAACTTTCAAATAAAAACAAATATCAGCATTTTTCTATTTGAAAAAGCATGAATAACATAAACATTAAAATAAAAATACCAAATCATTAAACAGAAATACAAATTTGCTAGATTTTATGTGAATATATATATATATATATATATATATATATATATATATATATAAACGTAATCTATCAATTAAATCCTGTGCATTAATGCTTAAAATGAATTTACTGAAACTATATAAATCCAAAGATCATTACATTTTCTTGAATGCAAAGTTTTCTTTGCATATATAATGTTATACTTAAATGCAAAGAAAGTATAAATAGGTATAAAGACAATAGACTAACATGATTTTTAAAAATTTTGTTACTGATAAATAAATGACACTTATTACTAAATGAGAAAAAATCCTTAAATGCAAGCATAAAAATGCTTAAACCACTAAAAAATTTATAACCATTGTTATAAACTTTTTTAATATACATATGGCAGATTTATGAATATTCTTTTTCAAATAAAAATTTTATAAATATTCAAATTGATTACTTTTTTAAATTTTACAGTTTTTAAAATAGTCAATGACTGGAGAGTAGAATCAAACAATTCCCAAAAATTGAACAAAATTATCCAGTCCAGAAGAGTTAGAAACACCCTTTAATTTTGGCTAATAAAATAATACATATAAATGTTTTTTATTTAATCAAAAGAATCCTTATCAAAATTATGTTACTTTAATAAATTATATTGATACATTAATTCAATTTAAAGAAAATAAATGTATCAAAATATAAATAAAAAACTAATAATGGCTTAACCGTTGTTAAATAAATATTTATAAAAGCAAGCTAAGATGTATTTTTAAAATTTGTTTGCAATTAAGAATATAAAACACACAAGTTTTTATTCATGTACCTCAAAATGCAAATCATAATGTAAAAAACATTTATTTGTAAAATTTATTCAATAAAAGAATGTCTTTAAAATTTTTTAAAATGAATTAGTACGTTGAAATTTCATATTTAAATAAATCAACACAAGTATTATAGTAAATAAAACACATTTATTTTAAGGACATGTTTTTATTGAAAGTGTTGCTTTTTTTATTATAAATTACTTTTTACATAATTTACTATTTTACTTATAAAGATGTAAATCTGCAATAGATAAAAATTGATAAAAGCAAAATCACTTTAAATATTTTGAAAATACACTTCATAAGCGGTTTACTAATCTGTAAATACTACGTAAATTCTTTATAATGAATTAATATTTCAGTTGTAAAAAAGAACTTCTTCTGTTTTAAATTCACAAAGAGGTATTTAGTTCAATATTATTCATAGATATTAAAAATGTAATGCTACTAAAAAGATTAGTCTTAGTATAATAAAGTATACAAAGTATTTTTGATATTAATTTTAAATGAAAATTTTCCTTATAGATTCCTCATAGTTAGGGAAGGGGTTCTAATTTAATTAAGACATTTTACAAAACAGACATCAATATATTCAGGGCAAACATTGAATGCTATTTAAAAAGATACTTAATGATAACTGCTCGAATATTAATATATAAGGAGTTACTTTAAAAATAAGCATATTTCATAATATCTGAGCAAATACACAAGAGTTTGTTCGAATATATTTTATAATTTGCCTGTTTCTTTTATACCACCAACTTTCAGTACATTAGAGGACTTTGGTCAGTGCTTGGCACTCGGTTTCCCCTCTCGATTATTATTATATCATCAACTTAAAATAATGTATTACTTTAAAAAATATTATTTAGAATAATCAGCACTTTTTCAAGTTGATCACATTTCAGATATTTATAAATTAAAGAAAAAATTTATAGTTTCTGTTTAAAACTTTAAAAAAAATGAAATAAAACTTTCTTTGAATTTAAAATAAAAAATAATTGTGATAAAGTGGTAGTAATTATATATAACCTATGTAATGGATATAGAAAAGTTTTGAAGCACAATCTAATTAAGTGAAAAAAACATATACTATTCTTAGATAAGAAGTTATTACAGACAACAAAAGCCGAATATATATTCCTTTACCTGATTTTATTAAATTCCCTTATTAAAACGCAAATTAATAGTAAGCAATATACAGTAATAGTAAAAAAAATTAGGACATGAAATGAAGAAAAATTTTATTAACAGCTATTGAAAATTCACTAAATTTAGTGACTTTTTGTCCCATTAACATAATAGGTAAAGGAATATTTATAATATGCTATAATAAAATTTTACGATCACTTTATGAACCAAAAGTCTATAGAAAGATTATATTTTTTCTTATTAGTATAGACTTTTTTATTCAGATTCGCTAAGATTTAGAATAATTTACTAAATTTTCCCAATTTTGCCTTTTCTTTTTCCATTATTCATTATTCCATGATAAACGATCAAAAAGTTTAAATGTTTAATGAAAACAGTTGCAAATTAATTTAATCTGCCATTTCAAATTGTAATTAAAAACCAAATTAAAAGTCAATATCACACACCAACAAGCATTTATTGAATTGAAAATCAAAGCGATAGCCATTCACCTATCAAATTGGGCTTAAAATAGGTGAGAATTTAACTTAAAGATGTTTTAATGAACAGATCACATTCAAAGGTTAAAAAAAATGCCTACTCTTAAAAACCAATATTAAATTCAAAAAAATATACTCCTAATTTTAATCATTTTTACTGAAACTCATTTTATCTAACCTACGAAATGAATTATAAGAAAAGAATTTTTACTTCGAAAAATCAAATTTATGAAAAACAAATAGTATTGAAAAAAACCATATCATTGAAATTAAAATGTTAATTATTATATAATAATGCTAGTCAATTTATGGCATAAGTTCCTGTTTATAATACAAACATGAGTGCTTGAAGCACTCATGTTTGTATTATAAACAGGAATACATACATTAATATGTATGTTAAGAAAAAATGTATTATAACAGGAATACATACATTAATATGTATGTTAAGAAAAAACTTCAGACTAATAAATAAAATTAAAATTGTTTGTTGAAATTTTCAAACTACAGAAATGTATATTTAAATGAAATATCACATTGATAATACACAAATATAATTGTTACACAATAAAAATTATTTAACGCATTTAAATAAAATTTATTACATTAGCTCCTTTTATTAACTAGAGAAAATAAGTTGACATAAAATGCAATAATAATATAAGACAAAATTTAAAATTTTACAATGGTAAGATTTCAAATGAAATATACTTATTAAATAAGACATTGTAAATAAGATAATAAATATATGAATAAATTATGAGCAACAAGTTATTTGAGCTATAAGATACATATTAGCTACTTTGGTAAACACAGTAACCATATGCATTTTACTTAAGGATGTATAAGAAAAACAAATAAAATGCATCAAATGCACAACATTACTTAATTTTGAAATTTTTGTTCAACTCTTAATTTCTAAACATAAATGAAAATAAAATAAAATAAAAAATATGACAGTAAAATAAAGAATCCAAAAATTACTTAAATTAACAAATATATCTATACAATACAAACAATTGTAAATTAACAAATCATAGTGAGATGAAAAATATGTTACAAATGCAACTAACTCTTATTTTACATTTATACTAAAAACTTGGTATCAGTAAATTTGTAAAACAGGAACAAGGTAAGTAATACAATCTAATGAATATTCAAAAATTGAAAAAACAATAAAAACTTTACATCATTTAAACCCAATCATATTTTGCTTCTAGAAACATTTGCTTATTGAAAGCAAAAGTATTTGAGCTTCAGAATTAGAAATTATATGAAATTTTTATAACTGTTTGACAAGTAGCAAATTTTACAAGAGAAAGCAAGAATAATTAACCACTTTAAAATAGACATTTTGTTTTAAAAATTTTAATGTTTTATCTGTTTTAATAAGACATATTAGTAAAATGAAAAAAAATTAATCACTGTAATTTATGTTATATTTTTTAAACATATTAACTGGGCAGTAAAAAACATTATTTTCAATAAAACTACTTAAGTACAAATCAAAAAAAATAATGATACACAGTTTCTTATTAGAGAGAATACTTTTAAAAATCACAAAGTCAGCAAATTAAGTTTAAAAGATTGAAACTCATTTAAAAGATAAAAATTAAACATACATACTTTTGAAAGTATTAGTTTTTAATCACGAATAAAAATGCTAATTATCTTCCATAATTGTTAATTAAGAAAAAAAAACAGGTTATGCTTATGTGTTTACAAAAACATTTCTATTATTAAATTTATTTAGTTTCTTAATATGTTTTCCAAAATAACCAGTAAATTATATACACATTATATAATTCAAGGAATACTTTGCTTATATTTATATGAAAAAATGCTAAAACTTTTACAAATAAGATATTAATACAATTAACAAAAAAATTTTACCATTATATATATATATATATATATAATGGTAAAATTT
>JAPDSC010142044.1:0-12550 GCA_026290005.1 Latrodectus geometricus
GTTTGTCTCATGATAAAGATAATCACAAATATTAAAGATATAGATTATCAATTTATTAAATTTTGTCATTATCATATGTATTTTGTTGCTTTTAATATTAAAATAATCCAAAAAATAATTATAGGGTTTTCATATGAGAAGTTATGAACAATGGTTGAACATAGTTTCTCTGCTATTTTTTTTTTTTTTTTGTATTGTAATCAAATTTCACTTAAATCTAATCAAATATATTTCTTTGTGCGTACCTAATATAGTTTAAGTACTTTCAATCCAAGATTATCTAAAAATATATTTCGCATTTCCATTTGTTATATTATTAACATCTATTTCTATTTTACTTATCATTTCATTAATTGATCAGTAATTAATTGTCACGTTTTTCTCCTCCACTCCTCAGAAACTGATACGAAATTAGAATGATTAAATATTACAATCGCAATTTCTGGCTTTAAGAAATTTCTCACGCTTATCATTAACATTCTGTTACTGGTTTCCTTTTCTGTTAGTTTCATTGCATGACTTTTAACCTTATTATATCTTGTTTCTATCGGTCATCCGGGTGCGGGTATAAAACAGATCCCATTGTAAGCATTTTTAAGATTGTTGTTAGTTAGTTTAAGGTAAACAGCTTTTCCAACTAATTTATAAATTCGGGTAAGCTGACTTTGATTTTGATGTTATTTTAATAAACCTTTACGCGACATATATTATAAAATATTTATGTTCATGATTTTTAATATGGATTTCTTAGGTCTAATTAAGTAAGTATATTTTCCTTTCTTTGACTCATAAACAAGATTCTCATTAATCTTTTTAAATTACAGTGAAAATGTGAAACATTATTTCAATATTTAGGGAATTTACTTTCCATGCATCCTTAATTATTAGTATGCTAGTCAGTAAAATAATTATATGCATTCCTTAAGAATCAGTTATATTTTGTTTAAATATGTGTTGTAAATTCGTGTAGTTTTATTAAGCACTCAAGTTTATTATTTTAAAGTTTCTTTAATGTTATGATAATTATAATAGATGATAGCCGTCCCTCCATAAGGAATTCGGCAAGAAAGCATCAGTTGGGATAGCAATCCTGCTCAAAGACACTAGGACTCAGCAAAGCCAAGAAACATGCCTTTAGGTGTGTGACTGCATAATAGAAAGAATTAAAGTTCTAAATGTGTTAAGGCAATCCTTTGAGCTCATCTCTGACAAATAGATTATGGCCCATTTAGCCTTTATTACAAGTACAAGGTTTACAATAAAAGTACAAGTACAAGGTTTACAATAAAAGTACAAGTACAAGGTTTACAACATATTGATGTATTTACAAAGAGTGGAAAGGTATAGTAAACAAAGCTAACTTGTATTACAAACAATTGTTAAGAGGTATTTTTACAAAGAGGAAAGTGTTGGATAGAAATTGAATATCTGGTCAATTCATCTTGCAAATGCTTTAGGAGTTTTGCCAAGAGTATTTCTCGGGCTCCTATGCTAAAGTTTTTGAGATTCAGCAACTTCTGTAAAGTTATTGTTAGAAACCATTTGTCTCTAATATCCTTATAATTAACACAATCTTAACACTAAGTGATTAGGATCTTAGATAGCGTTGTCATATTGACAGATTTCGGTTTTAACCAAGAAATCTGTGTCGATAAATTCCAAAGTTCTCATGTCCGGTTAGAAATTGGTTGATGAAGAAATCCGCTAACAGGCGTTTTTCAGACGTTTTCGGAATTATGTCATTGAGGCATCATGTTTTGGGGGAAGAGTCCCGGAGTTCTTGCCAAGATTCAAGTTCTTCTCGAACTGTAAAGGTGACAAATTGTTAGCGACTTAATTTGGTAATAAAATCTACTTGATCAGATGTGGTTGCAATTTTGGCTGCTTGATCCGCTTCCTCATTGCATTTAATTCCTATATGAGCTTTTACCCAGTGGATAGTAAACATTTTGGAATTCTGTTTGACGATTAAATTAATCTTAAGAAGTGTGTCATTACAAGATTTGAAACTGGAGAGCTATGATAAAACTGATGAGATAAAACTACAGTCAGTGTGAATGTAGCACAATTTCGATTGGTTTTCAATGATATAATTCATGACAAGAATAGCGTATGCCTCTGCTTCAAAAACTGCAGTCTCGTCATTAAATTTATTAAGGGTCTTGTGGATCAGATTTCTTCATCTTGATAGATCAAAGTAACACATCCTACTTTTCTTTCTAGTTTGGAACCATATGATCTGTGTATGCAAAAACCTGGTTGTAGTTTAGCTCAAGATTCCAAACTATAGGAATTTTATTCCAAGGAACGATGTGGATTAAAGATTTGGTCCTGGCATTTCCCGCATTTCAATTGTTTTGGTAAATTTTAACTTGCTGATTCAGATTCCGTAGTTGGAACCTTTTTTGCAAAAAATGTGCTTTTAAGTGTATAGAAACACAACGTGCGAGGACTTGTAATGCGTCAGTGGATGTTTTTTTATAGCTTTTAATTATTTTAATGAGCGAAATTCTTTGAATGTGATTAAGCTTCCTATTTATTTTGACTGTATCTACGTGCCATGCAGGGCAAGCGTAGAGTATGATTTTCTCAATGACTGTACTGTATATTAATTTCAATATGGGAGGCTTTTGTTTTTGCAAGTTTATTCTGTATGTTTCCCATCTTATTTTTCTCTATGTTTAAGTGACTGATCCAATTTAATTTGGTATCAAAGTGTAATCCTAAATACTTTAAATTATATATTATTGTATTCAATTTTGTAATTATCTATTAATATGGCTGGTTTTCTAGTGATGTCCTTACCAAGAATTAAAATGATATATTTACATTTATGATGAGAGACTAAGTTGAAGTCAATAGTCGTCAGTTCATATGGAAATAAATTTGAGAGCTTCTTCGGTAAGTCTAGTGAAATGGAAGAAAGAACCTGAGTTTAATAGGATAGACAGATCATCAGCGAAAGCTTAGCAATATACATTTTATCTAAATTCTCGGATTAAATGTTCATTAACTATCATTAGCTAAGGAAAGGGGCGTAGACTAGATCCCTGAAAGATACTTACATTGTATTTCGTCCAGTTGTGAGTATCAAGATAATACCTGCCGTTTAGAAAAGACTTGATAATGCCAAACAAATTATTTGATATTTATTCAGAATAACAAATACGTCTCTCCATCTAGCTCTATTAAAGGTGCTTTTAATATCTAAAAAATTAGACAGGTAAAATGTTTGTTAAATTTATTCGTCTATGATATTAACTAGGGCATCATTCGTTCCCTTTCTTTTAAAAAAGCCGAATTAATTGTAATTAAGGATGTTTCGAGATGTGAGGAAATACTGTAATCTACGCATGATAAATTTGTCGAGAATTTTTCCCTAGACCAGGAGGAGACAGATAGGGTGATAGGCTTCTATTTGGGTAATAATTTTCCTTTTTTAAGGAATAGTATTTAACGACTTTCATATTCAACCTAATTTAACGACTTTCCAAATTCTTGGAAAGAATTTTTTCCTTGAAATAAGAATTCAAGATAGCAAGGAACCAGTCTGTATAAGAATAGAAAAGTTCTGAGTATATTTCTAGACAGATGAAATTAAAACCTGGTGCTTTATTCCTATCCATATCCTTGATGGTCTACCATACTTCAAAGACTGTAAAAGGGGGTTCTTCTCTTTTGAGCGTTAATACTTCATTGAATTCTGTGTTGTCTAAAAATGGGAAATGGAATTTTAAAATTGCGTTAATGAACTCATTATTATCTTTTGGGATCTCTCCGTTATCTTATTTAACTAAACTGGTAATGGTTGGCGCATAAACTTTATTTCTAACTACCTTGTAGAAACCTCCAAATGCTGAGGAGTTAGTGATATTAATAAGGTAATATCTATATGCTAATTTTTTAGTTTCAAATAAAAGTTTCTTATAAATTGCAGAATTTTTTAAACTCTTTTTTTTTTTCCCCCTTCGGATTGATTTTTTTTTTTTTTTTTTTTTTTGAAATCTTCTTAAGGCATGAATTTTACTACGTTGGATGGTTAATTTCTTAGTCCACTAGTGTTGGTGATATTTATTGAGTTTTTTCCTATAGTTTTCTAAGCAAATATTTGAAAATCTATTTTTTATTGCTTCGATAAAAGCTTTTAAGTTCTGTATTTCAATTTTGTTAAATTCTTCTGGAATTGATTTAAGTTATTCTTTAAATTTTTCTCAATTCAGGGTACTAGAGTTCCAAGGATTAAATTTTCTGTTTAAATGTGTTAAACCTAATTCGCACTTAATAAGTTGATGGTCACTGGATGTAAAATGGTCGAGAACAATTTTTGATTTCTTCACTTCCAATGATTTCTTCACTTCGTCACCAATTTTTGATTTCTTCACTTTCAAAGTTTTTTGTTAATAGTAGATCTATCCAACTATCACCGATAGTGCTTGTTAATGTATGTTAAATTACTTTCAAGGCAAAATTAAGAGATTTTAAAGATGCAAATTAGATTTATTGTGTGTGTTTTGTGTGCTAAAATGTCTTTTGCCATTATTGTACGACTTACTACGCATTATATTAGAAAATTTAAAAATATTTTTTTGAAGATATATTAAAAAAACTTATGTTCATATTTTTATTATAGAAAAATAACTCTCAAACTATCATATTTAAAATTATGTGGATTGTATCTTTTTGATTATAAAATAGTATAATCAGAAAATAGATGTGTAGTAGCAGAATGAATATGCTAGTTAGCATAAATAAAATTATATATATATAAATTTTAGTTACGATAATTTCTTATGAATACAATAATTTAGCTAAAGTAATTTATATCAACGAATTAAAAAAAAGTGTTGTTTTTAGAACGTATTAGTTATTTTTAATATATTAGTTATTTTATGATTTAATCAGTATGTATATTCAGCAAAAATAAAAAATGTAAAAATTACGTATTTTTTTTCGCTTATATTTATACACTGTTTACCCAAAAGAAAGGGAAAAATCACAAAAATAGCGACAACTCTCACAAAAATAAGCCAATCTCAATGAAATCTGAAAATGTTGGTAAGTAGAATAATAATGTCGGTATGAACAATATGACATTATACAAAATAGTGGCGCTGCTTTCGGAATACATCATTTGTGAGGAGTATAAAACTGGATGTCTCAGAGCAATTACAGAGCAAGTTGTCGCTGCGTGTTTAATATTAGAAATCCAGTGTAGCGAAATTGTAACAATGGTCTCCAGGCATCATTTGATTGAACAATTTCTATTGAGAACTATTAGGAGATTAGGATTGATTGATTGACCGTGCGGGGAGACCCCTGACTGTACCATGTGGTTAAAGAGTAAAGTCTTGCCTACACCTAGAGCTCCCTAGTCCTCTAAGGGGCGCTTGAAGGCACCTACATCGCGGAAATAATTAATATAGAAATAGAGGGTAACAAATTGGAGGCACATCACCCCAGTTCAAGTAATATGTTATATATTCAATATAAGCCCTAATAAGTTATATACTCAAAACATTGGAAGAGTATGAGGAAAACGAAAACTAAATTACAAAATGAGGTGAAAAAGGAAGTCCACATATATACAGAATATACCAAGTGAGCTACCGGCTGGAAGCTGAGGAACAGAGGCAAGTGTTTTTGGGTTGTCCCTTATTCTTATTTTTGTTGTTTTATTAATAGGACTGATGTTGCTACCATTCATTGCCCGAGTCCTAGGTTTGGTTACCTGCGTCATCAGCCTCGGTTGAGGGAGTTATTCCCAGATCTCTGCAGAGCTTTAGTCCTCTTCCAGTCATATGGAACATGAGCTTGGCGAGTAGCTGTCTGCGATGGCTATCCCCGAGGCAAAACTTGAAAAAATCAGTGTTATTTTGCTGTGCATGCTTCTTTAGGTAGTAAGAGGTGGTTTCCGAGCACTCTAAAATATAGAGAGGGTCACCTTGGGCAACGAGATCAGCTTTTAAGCTTTGCCTCCAGAATCAACCTTTTATAACTGGCCAGTTGCTGCTTGTACTTCCAGTGCATGTGGTTTCTTAAGGCCGGTGTGGGAACGCTTTTCATAAGTCTTTGCAATGCCCTAGTTTTTCGTTTTTGATTACGCAAGACTGGTATCCACCATTCAAGATTGAATTTTTAAAGTAGTTTTCTGATGTCGAATACTTCATCAGAAGTAGATTTGAGAACATTTATTAGTCGGAGAATTGTCTACTCTAGCTCTAGGTTGGTGTTAGTGCTCTGAAGTTCCATTCTCTGATGTTGCAGTCTTGGCTTGATTGTTTGGACGAATTTGCGTTGTTCCTTGAGTGTCTGATACCGTCTGTTGAAGGTAATGGCTGACGTTGATGAAATGTTAAAAGTGACATATTTATGATCTGAGCAGGAGACGCGTCATCTGATACTGACCGCTGTTGGATGAGTTGTGAGGCGTAGTCATTAGTGATCATTAAATCCGGCCATCCAATCCCATTGGGCCCTGAAAAGTTGGTGGGCTGTCTTGATCGCTTACGCTGTTGAGTTGATGTTTCGGCAGGAAGCTTTCAAGAATAAGGCCTCTGTGGTCATTGGAGGGGTAACTCCACAAAATATTATGGGCATTAAAGTCTTCCCCTATTATCACAGAAAAGATTGTATTGTTATAATGAAGGTTCTGCAACAATTGAAGGCTGGAGCCAAAATGTTCACATGGTGACTTATAGAGGCTGACTACAATTATGGGATTCGATTGCGAATCTATTTGGAAAGCTATTAGGTCTCGTTCTGAGAGGATAATTGTTGGGTTGAATGGTGCATTTAAGACAATGGCTGCACGTGGGATTTTCGAACCATTGGCGTACAGGACTTTCCAGCTTGGGGGTAATTCTCATAAATCACCTTCTTGTAGGTAGGGTTCTTGAATTAATTAAATGTTGATGTTGTTGGATGCGGTGTAATAAGTGTATTAAGTTATCGCTGAACGGCTTCGTTGCAGGTTGGCTTGCATGCACTTGATGTTGCTGCACGTGAGCATAGTCGAAGTTCTGTCTGTAGGACGTTGTTTGACGGAAGGGGCATTTTTTGAATTGAGCTTTCTGCTGCTGGTGGGATTTGTTTGAGAACTGGTTGGTTGTTGATTTGTTGGAAACATAATAAATTTGGTGGATTAGTATTTGCTGTCGGACTTAGATGTTTTGGTGAGATGTGTCTGTAAAAGAGGTGTTCGCTTAGGTAGTAATGGTAGGAGGGGCGATTAGAGCTATATGCAGCGTGTTTAGTGGAGACGTTTGCCCCTTTATTTGTGTTTAATTATTATGTGTTTAGTGGAGAAGTTTGCCTCCTGTTATTTTCATAGTAATTGATGCAGCATACGCACGAAGATTCACAATCCCTAGTCTGATGTGACCCGACGGAGTGGTCAAAATAGAAGTTTTTGCACTTACAATCAGCGGTTCCGTGTCCGCAATCTTTTCATTGCTGTCACCCGTGGACAAGGGCAAATTTGTCTAAAGTTCCGAAAGAGGCCCAGGAAAGAAACTTTTGATTTATCTGGGAGACTAAGAACAAGACAAAGTCAGATAAAAGTGGCTAGATGTTTGAATGCGAGTCCATTTGTGATTCATAGACGTTGGCAACAATTTCTAACCACGGATTCAGCATCCAGGAGGTTCAGCCATGAACAAACAATTACAACTACAAGTGCCGATGACCGATATTTTGTCATTATGCACAGGAAGGAATAGAATTGCAACTTCTCTGAACTTAGATACTCCTTCGCTGCAAGCTCCGCAAGGTTGGTATCAAGATCAACCATGCGTCGAAGACTTTACGAACGTGGTCTTTATGCGAGGCGACCAGTCATTTGCGCCCCACTAACGTCATACCATAGCCGGGAACGTTTGCAATGGGCTTGTCAACTTGTCCATTAGACGCGTGATCAATGAAGGGCTGTTCTCTTTAAGGATGAGTCCCGGTTTAGCCTCGAATGCGATGATAGACGCATTTTCATTTGGAGACAACGTAGAACTCGTTTTCATTCATCAAATATCCATGAAAGAGATGCATACGGATCAAACAGCGTCTGTGTTTGGGGTGGTATCTTTTTGGGTGACTTCCACGTCATTTCACGTGGAAATGTTAATCATCAATAGAGATGATATCCTTGTTGTTTTTGTGTGCCCATATGTTCAGTCAATATGTGATGCTTTCGTGCTACAGGAGGATAATGCGAGATCACATAAAGCTGGCATCGTGGGTGCTTATATTGAGCAGGAAACAACTGAAGTCATGCTGTGACCAGCTCTATCATCGGATTTTAATCCAATCGAGCATGTTTGGGAAGCTTTACGTCGACGTGTAGCTGTTCTCAGTCCTACTCCTAGGATTATGGTTTCAACTGCTTTTGAAGAGCAGTGGCTCGCACTTCCTACACAAATAATAGACCGCGTAATTGAAAGAATCGCATATCGCTGCATGTGCTGTATTGTTTATCTGGGGGTTCATACCCTATATTAAAGGTACTTTTCTATACCAAACATACACCTCCCATTTGTTCATTGTATACATATGCTAATATTTATAACACCATAATTGTCGATTTCTTTTTATGCTATTTTGTATCTTCTTATGTGTTGTATACTGTGTATATATTTTATTAAATACTACGCATAACTTTTTGCGTTCTCGTCATTTTTATGATTTTTCCTTAGTTTATGATAACTAGTGTATATATATAGTAAATTAATGATTATATAAAATTACCGGTAATTATGCATAATCATCACTAAACTCGGTAAATATAATAAATTATTTCATACTTAACAAATTTACCAGATTGTTAATAAAATCCCCAACTCGAAATGGGAATATGATAAATTCGAATTATTTTGTGGAAACAAAGCAAACCCATGCTCTATGGGGAAAAATCATTTATTTACATGTGAGTTTACTTCTTTAGACGTATTAGACTGTTTAAAAATTACAAAGCTTAACAAGTTTTTTTTTTTTTTTCAACTAACGTTAAGCCCTATTACTACAAATTACTAAACACTTTAAGTTTACTAATTTAAGCATATTAGAGTTCTATGTTATTTACAATTACAATGTTTGCAAGATTTTTTACATTTGCACTTATCAGACTCACATTGCCCCTTACAAATAAATTGTTGATATCTCTAACCTCCAGATAGACATGTCTTTTTAACGCATTCTCGAAGTGATATTGCTTGATTTGGAACATGTCTTCACAAATTGTGAATTAATTTCTGGTATACAACTGTGAAAGTCTTCCTTGTGTCGTTCCTAACTGATAAAACTCTTCATTTTGAACATTTTCTTTGCTTGTAATTCTAAACCTTCTTTAGCACTCATTCTATGTTTTCTTAAAAGCTTTTGCCTGCATAAAATATCGCTCTGAATTAGAGGACCGCTGCTTCATTCTTTTTCTGAGTCTTAAAATTAACTTCAGATTGAGGGTCATTTTGAGATAGATCATTATTGTCCATATTAGAAACATTTTCTTTTTCACTATCGGTGTTTTCAGAAGCATCATTAATTGTCTCAATTAATCCCTGAAGCTTTTTTTCAGTGCCTGAACTTCAGATTGAGGGTCATTTTGAGATAGATCATTATTGTCCATATTAGAAACATTTTCTTTTTT
The DNA here is from genome assembly GCA_026290005.1 of Latrodectus geometricus. Lineage (NCBI taxonomy): Eukaryota > Metazoa > Arthropoda > Arachnida > Araneae > Theridiidae > Latrodectus > Latrodectus geometricus. The sequence goes on from JAPDSC010142044.1 coordinate 9,635, forward strand.
ACTATCGGTGTTTTCAGAAGCATCATTAATTGTCTCAATTAATGCCTGAAGCTTTTCTTCAGTTCTAATATGTCTGATTGAGTCATTCGGGAACGAATACGTTTTCAAACCAAATTTTGCAAGCGTCCCAAACATTGCTTCATAAAAAGAACACTTGATGCCCTCATGAAAAGCAGCTCTATTTTTTATAAGTTGCACAAAACGTAACCCTTTGTACCATCTACTGGGGTGATTGCATTCCAACCAAGAACTTAACATATTTTCAATATCCTGGTTTGTACATTCAACCGAACCTTAAGTCTGGCTGTGCCTATGTTTTCCGAGCACAATTTTTAGATCCAGCTACATTGCACGAGCTTTTTCTACGATTTTGTTACTAAACTCACGACCGTTGTCACTTTGCAGTACACTGGGACCTCCAAATATAGTAAAAATATCAATTAAATGACATGCAACCTCTTCTGCACGTTTGCTTTTTAGGGCACGCAACTGCACGAAATTCGTCAAGTGGTCTTTATAGACAAATGTAAACTTAAAGTCATTATCTGATTGTGACTGCATGCCAATTAGGTCTACCTGACATCTTAAGTTCCTCTTTTGAAAGACCATTGGCCTAACAACAAATCCTTTCTTAGGTTATATATATATATGGTAGTAATGTTTTTGTACTTTTTTTTTAAGTTCTGTTAACATCCTGTTTCCACCACCATGCCTATTAATAAGTGTATCTCATGAATTATGGTAAAAATTTCTTCAAAGTACAATTAAAATCTAACATTGGCGCTATCTTCACTTACGGGAAAGATAAGTTTTTTAGCATTGCCTATACCATCATTACAACATATCTTTTTAGTTTTTGATAATCTTTTGGTTTTTTCCCCCTAGCTTTGTTTTTACTTTTGTTCACTTTTTTTTTAATTAATCATATCTTTCTTTCGTCAGAAAACCACTGTTTGTTTTCTTAGTATCCATAATATTAAGTATTTGGAATCAAACCCCAATGTACAGGATGTTAACAGAAGGACTTAATAGCTCTTCACGAATCCTGTTTGCAGTTCCCAGATAATCACCTAATTATAATTACTTGACTGTACATAGCTCTTGGGTTCGCAGAGGGAAGAATCATTCTGTTTCACAGCTGCAAATGGTGTCAAACTCCATTGAAATTCTGGAATTATCTCGGAGGTTTGCAAGCAATAATAGTGACGTTATAATATATATAAGTGTAACATGAAATAAACATATTTAGTATTATGAGTGTAATAAACTATAAGCTTATTCCTGGAAACTCTAAAATTTATACATATGTTGAACTTGAAATTTCAAATGTAAGTAAGATGCGATATAATACTTTTTACATTAAGAGAAATAAAATGATGCTATCTTACAATTGAATTTTATTTTTCATAAATGTTTAGATCTAGTAAACACTCTAAAAAATCGAATTATTTTTCATACTCGATAAGTGTCAGATTCATTGATTTTACAGATTTTTACTATCTTAAATAAATCCTTTTAGATACTTACTTGAGAGCAATTTTTTTAATTCTGGTTAGATTAGATTCATTGAAATATTTTTAAGAACTAATTTTAATCTTTTGATATTAATTGAGTTTTTTAATAGTAAAAAATTGAAAAGTTGTTCTATTTGACAGTATAAACAAAAACAAACTAACGCTTAAAGAACAGTTATTAAAATATAATTTGACTAATCTGTTTCTATATTTCATATAAATATTAAAAAAATAATTCTAATAAATATCTTTTTGTTCAGTTTCGATAAAAAATTTTCACAAATTTTTGTGAAAAAGAAAGTCAAATGATAAATAGAGAACTCCCATATAACACGCTACATGTAAAATGAAAAGAAAAAAATGTGCATTAATGTGTGAAAAAATACTGGTATTATCGTATTGTAACTATTAAGTACTATCTATCACTCTGTATGACCAATAATCATACAGAGTATGAATACTGGTCATACTGAGTTTACAGAATTACGTAATTATTTCGTAGCCTTTCATAGGACTGCGTTGTACAGGAGTTTAATATACACTACTGGCCATTAAAATTTCTACACCAGGAAGAAATGCAGATAACAAAATGATATTTATTGGACAAATATATTATACTAGAAATAACAAGTGATTAAATATTCAAAAAATTTGGCTGGATAGAACCTGAGAAATCAGTACCCAGAACAACCACCTCTGGCAGTAAGAACAGCAGTTATACGCCTGGGCATTGAGTCAAACAGGGATTCGATTGCATGTACAGGTACAGATGCCCATGCAGCTTCAACACGATGCCACAGTTCATCAACCGTAGTGACTGGCGTTTGGTGACGAGCCAGTCGCTCGGCAACCATTGATCAGATGTTGCCTATTGGTGAAATATCTGGAGAACATGCTGGCCAGGGCAACAGCTGAACAAGTTCCGTATCAAGAAAGGTCCGTACAATACCGGCAACATGCGGTCGGGCATTATCCCGCTGAAACATAGGGTTTCGCAGGGCTCGAATAAAGGGTAGAGCCACGGGTCGTAACACACCAGAAATGTAACGTGCACTGTTCAAAGCACCGTCAATGCGAACAAGAGGTGACCAAGACGTGTATCCAATGGCACCGAATACCATCACGCCATGTTATGGGCCAGTATGACGATGACGAATGCACGCTGCCAGTGTGCGTTCACTACGATGCCGCCAAATACGGATGCGACCGTCATGATGCTGTACACAGAATCTGGATTCATCTGAAAAGATGACGTCTCGCCATTCGTGTGCCCAGGTTCGTCGTTGATCACACCATTGAAGGCACTCTTGTCTATGACGCAGCGTCAAGGGAAGCCGCAGCCATGGTCTCCGAGCTGAGAGTCCATGCTGCTGCAAACGTCGTCGAATTATTCGTGCAGACA
>JAPDSC010142051.1:0-19589 GCA_026290005.1 Latrodectus geometricus
ACAAACTTTTTAAATTCTATAATAAAAGCTTCATTTAAAACTAGATAGAATCATTTGCGCAAGGTTCAAAATATCTTTATTAAATATAAGAAAAATCATTTATAAAATTTTTAATTTACAATGTAATTCCTTAGACTGGCAAAATGTTTTTTAAGTTTTATTTACATAAGTTTTATTTGTATAAAACAGGAATTATATAATTGAAGTTTCTGGGCATTATTTTTTGTGTCAGATATATCAATATAGTTGATAAATCGATATAATTGAAAAGTAGCTGATTTTTACTTTTCAATGATTTAATTTAACCTTTTATTGATTTCATTAAAGCAAGCGCGTTTTGAACTGTAAATTTGTGGATGCTACTACAATATTTCATTAGAGCTGTTTTTGATGCTGGGCTTAAGTGAAATCTATATTACGATTATCTTCTTTTCAATGTTATCATTTTTATTAAAGATAAGAATTTATCCTGTATTTTAGTCGCAGTGCGTATGTGATGTAAGACCTGTTTGTTTCACTAGATTACAAAGGTTTGAAGATTCAAGCATCTCCCATAACTGTGATTGATTGTATCTAAGGATTCGTTTTACTACGTAATATGTAAATATTTCACTAAAAATTCTGTAATTAATTTATTCATTATTGTAAATATTGTTGTTTTTTCATTATGAAACTTTTTATATTTGGAATAAAATATTTTTCCTAAAAATAAACTTGATTATTTATTTAATATATAAAGTTGCAAGAAAGCTTCTTGAATTTAAGTATACCTACTTATTCATTCGACTTATCTGAACACAATAATTTTTCAACAATTTAATTCAATAATTATATTTAACATCGAAGTACATTTCATTCTTTATTCTAAGGTATTTAACTTGATAAATGTAATGGTCATTAATGTTATTTGCTAAATTATGAATAATCTCAGGGAATACAATGCAATTATTGCTTGAGTTGTAAAATTTAATGATTTGAAAATTGGATGATATTGTAATCTACGAATTACAAATTTAAATTTTATATTTGGAGCACTTTTTTAATATGTGTGTGTGATTGCCAAAAGACATAAAACATATTTTGCCTTGGAATCTGATTAGATGACAATATTTTGAAAATCAGTAATTTATAAGTTCTAATTTATTCTGAGTTGAGAAAGATATTTTTGATAATCCTATAAATTGGTTATGCAAAGACAATACCCACAACTAATAAAATATGACACTATATTTAGTAACACTATTAAAGTCATATTTAACAAATATTCAGTAGTATTAACATATTCGTCAATATTCGAATCAAATATTCAGCAATATTAGTCGTTATTATCAATATTGTGTTAGTATTATGATTCTTTGTACAAAAATAACTAACGGCTGTGTTCACCAAACACGAGTTAACTTGAATGCAGCCTAACTCGAATATAACTCAACTCTAGTATGATTCGCCGATTCTTATTCATGAAGCGGGGAAATTCCCGTGTAAAACAACTTTAGAGTTTATCGAACACGACATGTAAGACGGCTTCTGATTGGCTAGCAATCTTGCACATCAATGTCAACAAACATATCTCTTAAGTCCGCTATCGTTTGCTGACTCGGCTCTAACACTCCGAAATCGTAGTGTTATTCTAGGGATCCATATAGGCGAGTTAATCGCTGTTTTTGTCGGGTGAATAACGTTTCATGACTTAACTCGCCCTTTACACTGATACCTCGTTTAAATCTGGTTGGTGAATACGGCCGTAAATGTGTGGAAAACTTCTTCTTTACTTCTCTTTTGGTGGTTTTCAATCACAATTATTTGAGATGGCGAAATGTTATGCTTTTACTTAATAATGATATTTATCACCGTATCAAGGTATTACTAACGTATCAAGTTTTTTTAAGGGAGAGTTGCAATCTACTAAAACTCTAAATTCATATTATTGAAAGCGGTTTCTCGCAGCTAAAATATTGTACTGAATATAGTGCTTGTCGCAGTCTTTTAATTTGATTAGATTAAAAAATGCAGATTATGTATTTAATAGCTGTATTTTTGCATTTATTTTTTGCAAATTCTTAACTTTGCAGAAAGAAATGTTCAAAAGTCGAAATAGTAAGCAATAGAGCTAGTATTATAAATGATCATTGTTTGAGTCTTTAACTTCTATAAAATTTATCACATTCATAATAGAATTTTTTAAATGAAATATATTCAGTTGAAATTTTATTCAGTAATATAAGATGTATTCAATTGCATTTTCTTACATCCTGTGTCCATAAAATTATGCTTTCAAAGTATGAAAATGTAAAAAAAATAGTTTAATAATGGATTCAGGCTTACTTGTTATTCAAAGGGCAGTCTTAGAAGGTATTTACATGTATATTAATATTGAAAATGTTTTTGCAAATAATTAATTCATACTAAAAAATCAATAAAATAAATAGAATTTTAAAGACTTTTCACTAAGAGAAAGTGGTTACGTGTGTGTAAAATTGAAAAAAAAGATCAAATATAAAAGATTAATGTATGAAAAATATGAAGATATTTCTAAAATATTTTCCTAGTTGCTTGCTGAAATTTATGAAAAAAAATTTACCATTAAACTCTCGCAAAATTTGTTATGGATTTGTTTTCTCTTTCAATGAATCTTTAATAATTATATAAATTAATTTTGTGTTAATTACAAAAGAAAATAAGAATCGACGTTATTAAACTGCTATACTATTTTTTTCTCGAATTGAGGTGTTATAAGCTTGGATAATGAATCTTTTCTATCTATTAAACGAAGAATCTTTTGCAGGAATAAGCTAAAAACTTCTAAATAATGTTAGTACGTCATAAATGTATTGAATTGTGTCTACAAATTCAGTTTACATTGAAGAGGGAATAGTTAGAAATTTTTGGTTTCTATTTCTGATCAATGAAATAAGTGATTATATTCGAAAAGCTAAGTTAAGGAATGATGGAGGAAAAATAGAAAAAATAACCAAAGCAATGTGTGATTATCTTGGTTAATTAAGATATATTATCTATTTAGAAAAGTATAAGCAAATTTACTGTGAGAAATGTATTTTTGGAAGACAGATTCTTTTCAATAATAGTTAAAAAATGTGCATAATATATATTTATTTATGCACTTCTTTTTATCCATTACTTATAATACATGCATTGTGACTTACATTTAAAACATTTTAAGCACAACATAAAATAAATTCTGTGCATAAGAGAATAAGGGAAACTGGTCTTAATGCAAAAAATGCTTAATACAAAAAAATTAATTTCAAAAAAATAAATAAAAAATAAAAAAAATAAATAAAAAGAAAGTTTTTTGCATTTAAGTGACTATCTTCTTTTAAAATTTCATTTAGGATTAAGCATTGCTTAAAATTGTAAATACCTTTATTTATGAACAATTTAATATTTTCAGATTAGAAAATTTCCTCTTTTAATTTTTAGATGACAGTATTAAAAATGTATAGATTTATTGTAATAATGAAAAAATGAAACAAAATGAAATGTAGCTATGAATGATTGTAGCTTACCTTCATGATTTTCAACAAAATAAATCAAATGGTAGTGACAGAAGTATGTATATAGTGTGTAATAAACATTACAAAAAAAAGATAGGTAAAGTTTTTGAATTAATTAAAAAGTTTTTTTTTCAGGACAAGTAATAGGTTAATTCCCAGTGAACGGTACGCTCCTTGTACGATACGCATATATACAACGGTACGCATATATACAATTATTAATTAATTGTTTATAATATTGTATAAAATTATATTATTTCTATAAAATAATATAATTTTATATTATATAATTAAATTAATTGTATATTGTATAATTATATTAACTGTATAAAAATAGCGTACCGTACACTGGGATAGAGCCCAAGTAATATAATATATTACATAATATTACTATTAATATAATTAAGTAATATAATATGTAATATTACTACTATTATGAAGAGTAATATATTAAGTAATATATTACTTAAATGAAAACATTCTGAAATAAAACAAATAACCTTAGTGCATTTGTAATAAAATGTTACATTTAAACAGATATCTGATTTTATGTGTGATGCTTTATTTATAAATTTATTGATTAGTCAAAAGAAATAATGTAACCATATCACCATAAAATCTGATATTATAAAAGATTGTCAATATTAAATTGTCAAACAAATGCAATATTCGTTCTTCTTATTTAGTGGAAATTATTATCTATTATTTCAGTGAAAATTTTCAGAAACAAAACAAATTACCTGATCCATTTATGATGAAACACTACATCATAAAGTTAGATAAATACATATCTGATTTTATGTGTGATGTTTTTCTTTTATAAATTTATTGGTTTGTGTAGAAAACAATGTAACCATATCACTGTAAGATTTAATATATTAAAAAAATATCAATTTTAATTTTGTCAAACAATTGCAATCTTCGTTTTTATCATTTTTTTCGAATTACTGTTTTATCAATTAACTCAAAACCGGAACCACTTAACTGGTTGTGTTAGATAAAAAAAACTCTTAAAGACTTATTAATAGCTTGAAACTTTGATCAGAATATTTTATCGAACTAATCTTTAGTTGCATACTAAAGAAAAGATAAGAAACTTTTTTTTTCTCAAATATATATTAACACAATAAAATAATAAATTGATTTTTTTCTGATATTTAACATCTGCCTCAAAGTGAAATATTTATTCTATTATTGGCTTGCAAATATAATGGTTTTGGTAAATTTGCACAGAAATAAATCATGTTTATTAGGAAATTGTAAAATTAAAATTATAATCCGGTCATTATTCAAAATAAAAACACTAGATGGGAAAATAAATTATGGAATCAACTTCACTACATATATATATTATTGTTAAAATTTATTTACAATGAACTGGATTTTAAAAGCATTTAGCTTATACCACACGTACAGGTTTTTTTTTAATTTTAAAACATAACAAATTACATTTGTTTGTGATTTAAAAACGCAGTAGATAGGATTCAGTGTACAATGCTATCATTTCCAGCTGCATTAACTATTGTGATATGATGAGGTATAGAGCTTAAATGTACTTGTGAATATTGGCGAGTTTGAAATTTTTTAAAGTTGATATACAATTTTTGAGAATGTGAAACCTTTTGATGAAAAATCATCAATTTCTCTGTTACTATTGAAAAAAAAGATTCAGTGTCTCACATCTGATCCTTTATTGTTATTTATCAAAAACCCTTGGTTATTTGCGTGTCTCATTTATAAATTTGTGTTTTAAATGCTAAGGACTTAAATTCGATAGAAAATTTCAGTTAAATGTTCAAATGTTCTTCTCATATTTTATACATTTTCATTATTATCTAAGCAATGTGTTCATAAATAAAGGAAGATTTATATTCATTAAAAGATGCAAAATGTAAGTACAATAATATCTAAAAGTTAATCTAACATTTAACTGCATTTAGGAAATATTAATTTATTATGAATAAATGATTAAATATAATTATTAGAATGTAGAATTAACTTGTTAATCTATAAGATTGGGAACAATAGTTTTAGGAGATATTTTTTTCTGGATGCTATATGGTTCACTACTACTAACTGTTATTCAAAAATGTTTTATTTTTTTATAATCTATTCAGGATTATACTACAATAAATTTAAATTATGTTTTATAAAAATAGCTTCAAATTTAAGATAAATGTGAAAAATTATAACTCAAACTTGAAATTTCTTAAAAGAGTATAGAACATAATTAACAGTATAGAACATAATTCTAGTATTGAACATAATTAAATTTTCTTTTAAATTTTATTCGAAGCTTTATTCTCATAGGTACTTTTCAATACATTATAATATGCAGCCGAAAGATTAACCATCTGATCTTTGGTACAATAATTCGGAGATTAGATTTCTACTGAGAGCTTGGGTATTTGTAGTGTTTCGGAATACACTTTGAACTCTAGCTCCTGATTTCACTACCACACGAGTGTAAAAAATTATGACGGAGTAAAAAACAAATCAAACTATTATTACATGCCATAGATATCGAATGTAAATGTTTCACCATAAGTTATATGAGGTTGTGTTTTAGTTAATTTATAAAGTTCATCTATCATTATTGTTCACAAATGATTTTTATAGAATTAGTTAAATTAGTTTTGTTTCCTTGGAGAGTCGCAATGAATAACTTTGATTCAGTATTTGGCCTTTTATATAGTAAATATTGCTCAATCCAGCTAAAAACCGGTCATCTTATGACGGCTTATTCTAGTTAAAAGTTGCTTTGGATCTAGAGTGTTGTGAGGGATCTTGGAGAGGAGTTGTGAGGAGAAAATGGGGGTGCTTAGTTGTTGATCTATTCATTTTATCTTAACATGTTAAAAAATTGTGATTTTAATTTTAATTATTATAAGTGCCTTTACTAAACTAGTAATTTCGATCATCAAAAATAGTTACTCGAAAATTATCTTGTAAGCATAATTTTTTGTGTACTAGCATATCTAGTAAGAATTATTTTTTGTGTTTTATAAATTAATTTAATACAAATATTTATGATTTTTTAAAGTTTTTGTTTAATTTATGTCGATTATTGTTAGAAATGAAATAAATATCAGATATATAGTTTGGAATTTTAATTTTTTTACTTATTATTCAGTTGTGCAAGAAATAATACTGCTTATAAAGGAAACTGCTGAAAATGTTTTTTATATTTGTCATCATATTGAGTAGCAGTTTCTTAAAGACTGAATGAGATACATTTTGAAATATTGTGTGGCTATTGCCAAGCTCGAAAAGAGATCATCTAAATTGATATCAATTTAGATTAGTATATCAAAATTCTGAATTCAAATGTTTACCGACAAAATAAGAATCATCAGTACTAAACTTTATACTATATTAGTAACTATAGTGTATTTGAAAAATATGTATAAATTTGAATATTTTAAATTAAATATTTACTATATTAAATGAAATAAATTTAATGTACTAATATATAGAACATTACTTCAGTGAAACTGGTAGAGCCTAGTTAAGGGTTCATTACCAGTTTCATTGATGTATCAGGCTGGTGCAATATCACTTCAATGACTAGGTTAAACTTTTGGTGAAATAAACTTCAACTGTGTCAAATTTTTGCTACATTTATAATCAATTTAGATTTTTTATTTGTTATCATATTGAATATAATTTTGGAGCATTATGTAGTCTATGTAACATTGTTATCTATCTTGGAATGACAGGAATAATAACTGGAAATTAAGCAATATGTTGTTATTTGAAACAATGGACGAAAAATAACTGGTACTTTATCCAATAAAAAGAACAGACAGATGGTAAGCAGGCAAAGATCTTTGAGATACGCATCGGATTCCCAAATTAATGAGAACTAAACTTATTTCGTAAATGTTTTTACAGACAAAAATGAAAGGATTACTATTTAGCGCATACTATTTGAAAAACCTGTTTCTCTAATATCAAAGACTTAAGAGGCACATGATAAGAGTTATTTAAATATTATACCATTTATTACAAGGATCTAGTCTAATGACATTATTCTTAAATATGTTTAACTAGGTAAAGTAAGATCACTCTCCCCTAACAAAAAATATTATGAAAAGTTTTCTTACATACCTTTCATTTTGATATGGGTTAATATAACATGTTTGCTTTGATGACTTTTATATTTTAAAAGGAATTCAGTCATTGCATCTGGTACTATTTCGAGGTAATAATGCCTTTCATGTGTTGAAAATATTGTTAATAAGTTTAAAAGTTAATTACATTCCTCTTCAACTATGACAAATATTGCTGTACAGCCCTTAAAGGTAGAAAGGTGTTCAAAAGCTTAGAGTGGCTTGCAATTTCTGTAGTCTATAAAAATTCCATACCATTTATTGGTTTCAAAAGGGAATGGATGACAATGAATCAGCACATTTTACAAATTTATTCTTATCATGGACATATTTTGAATATCATGCAACAAATATTTCTTACTGATGACTATATTTGGTTGCTACTCACCTGCTAATTGACATTTGTTTTCTTTAAAATTGAGATCAATTCTGAATTTTTCATATTTTTTATTTCTTCCTTACATATATATATATATATATATATATATATATATATATATATATATATATTTATTTCCGTTTTACCTTTTTTCTTATATTATCTCGCATTATTCTGTTTTTATAATTTAAATTAAGAAATAAGTATCTGCAAAATGCAAATTAATAAATCAGGTTTAAAATTAATAATTTTAAACCTGATTATTCCTTATTAATTATTTCAAATTGTTTTCCTAAATGTATTTCTGAATTATGTGCTCATTGATTTATTTCCCATATTAGAGAGTGTAAAGTAGGTTGTATTTCTATGGTAAATTACACTTGTAAATTATTTATAATAACTTTGGTTTTTGCCAAAAATTTTAAATGTATTAATTTAAGTGAACTTTTTTAAATTTTAATAATTAATCATAATTAGGATTCGATTCTAAATATTTCATCATTTGGATCATGATTTCCTTTTTAATCTTTAAACCGGAACCACTTTTAGTAATTGATTTGATAAGATATTTTTCTCAATAAACCCGAAATATTTAATGTTTACTTTTATTCAAAGGCAATTTCAAATGCAATTATAATGCGATAAATATCCTGTTATTGATAATCTTTTGATAATGTGTGTGAAAACAAATCTTGTCGTAGCTCAACATCACTATCCGGTTCAAAGTACTCACTCAAAATTTTGTGTTTTTTATGAATGAAAACTGTTGATTTCATTTTAATTAATCATGCTCATGACATTAAGTGATTAAAGTCTGCTGTCTTTTTGAAAGGAAATTTCTTTTGATTTCATTTATTGGGGATTATATAGGATTTGGTTGTCACTCTAATGTTACTATTTTTATACAAATTTTTTGTGGACTGAATTTTCAACTAGAAAGTGATTTCTAAAATCATAGCAAATATGTTTGTCACAGAAAAGTGAGAGAAATGAATGAAACTCCCACACATTTTCGAAACACACGCATGTATATTGCCCATTATGATAAAAGTCTTCGTATTTAAAATTATTTACTTTTGACTTAAAGTACCAAAAAATTTAGGTAAATATAGTTAAAAAAGTTTAGTTATTTATATTTCATTCATTTCTTATTTGATACTTTGAACCAAAGGAAGATATTAAAAATTAAATCCTTTTAACTTATCTTATCTAATAAATTTAGTCTTGCATTTGAGTTTTCAATCAAGTACCTATTAAACAAATTACTGAACATTAGATAAAAACATTCCTATTTTTTTTAATTAGGAAAACTGATTCCATTTCATTGTAACAGAAAGAGTTAACGTACTCTAAATATTGATATCTATGAGACTAACTTCTCAGCAATATTTAAACTTATCTATCCGTTAAGTCTATTGGTTTTGATAAATAGTTGATATACTTATTGTTAACTCAAACTTACCATTAATGTTGTGAGAATTTGGATTTAGTGAAATTAGTCTGGTGTCATCTTGAAGAGAAGTTCGTTCTGTTTATTTATTACTTTTTAATTATGTTTGTGGTGTACACCAGATTATTAACTTGACCACAATCTTCGTCTTGGAATGGATTCCAAAAATTATTAACAAATACGCTTTAAGTGAAAATTGATACAATGAATTGCTTAATTAAAAGCTGATAAATTGTGTAAGCTTCTTGTCAACATAGTTTAGAGTAATCATTAGAAAATATTTTTCTTATCAAAATTAACAAATTATCAAGATGTTAGAAATATTTTTCGACATCATGTATTTCTTTCTTTACCAACAGGTTTTTGGAAAAACTTAAAATTGATGCCAGAAGGATTTGTGGATACATTTACATTATTTGTTTGCATTTAGAAACATCTCTTAAAGCTCATATTTTAATATCATAATCATAACGACTGAAACTCCTATTTTATTGGGCAAGTTTTTTATTTTTCAAATTTGTAAATCTCCCTTACATTATTTTAAATGTATTCGATTAAGTGTTCCATGTATTATAATGTTACCATGAGAATAAAAGTTTTTTCTCAGATATTAATTTTTAAGATTTTTAACTGCACAAATTTATTTTCATGTAATTGGAAACTACTCTAAAATTTCTCATAATACTAAGAAAAGTACATTGATTAAAATACAAAAATATTAAGAAAAGTACATTCATATACTAAATATCATAAGTTAATCTGGCATAAATTTATGTTCAGATCCGACATCATTTAAAATATTTTTTTTGAAACCTAAAGTTTAATTCCTGAAATTACTACATTGAATTCTTTTATCTTAAAAATCAAGTATTTATAAATATTTGGCAGTATATTAAGGTAATTAATTAATGAATGTTTTGGAAAAACAATCATAAAAGTAGAAGGGCCTTAACTCATTTGAACAAACATATTAAATAAAAGCATTTTATTAGATAACATTAGAGAAATTAGATTAATTTTGATTTTATCATTGCACGATGAAAGATTTTAAGTTTAAGTTAACTTTCTTTGGCTTATTTCTTTTAACCAATGAATATCATTTTGTAATTTTTAATAATCGCATAATTGTTTTCATAGGATTTGAAAAATATTTTGTAAGAGGGTGGTTCTTTTTATGAACACACATCGACTGAAGTGACACGGTTTAAACATAAATGGAAATTAAATGTCAATCTTTTCACTATGCAAAAATAACACAAAATTCAAACGGAGATTGTTGCAATTGCAGATTTGATGACCGAAGAAAAAGCTGAGAAATCTTTTTATAATAAGTGGAAAAGGATTTAATTCTCGAAAAATTTCCTTGTAAGCGACCAGACTAAGCTAATTTATTTAAGATGAATTGGAGAATTTGTCAAAGCAAAGTGACCGTCATTTTCCTGTGCAAAATCGCATAATTTTCGAACAGAAGAATATTGAATTTGTTTTCTAATATAGGAATAAGGATTTTTGATATCATTTTCCGTTGATAAAAAAAAGTTCTAATGTTTTTTTTATTAAATTAATTAATGTCTTCAAACTTTTCCATTGTAAAAATTGAATTTAAAAAAAGTCATAAAAAAGGCAATAAACATTTGTTGCTAAGCTAATTTATGAGATTAAGGATTTAAAATTGGCGAATTAAAATAGTTTTGATAGATATGTCTTAAAATAAGTGTAAACTTTAAGTTGCACATAAAAGTTAAGGATTTATCAGAATAGATTTAATGAGTAAATTAAGAGTGATAGTATTAGAGTATTGAAATAATATCAGTAATTTCATACTGACCAATATGCTTCAAAATTTTAAAATTGAAATTTATGCATTCAAAAATCTTTATAGAAATTTTAATGCTAACTATCAGAATTCAGAAATACTAAGTAAAAATGATGAATGAATTCATAAAAAATAATTGCATTGCTTAAGAAATGAAATATTATAAATTAATGAATTTGATTCAAAATATGTTATACTTAAAGCATAACTCAAGTACTTGTAGTCGTGTTGGAGTCTGAATGACTAATGCTCTTGATTTTGTTTCAATAGTTTATGGGGTCGAATCCTACCTTAGGGCAAGATGGGACCATTGAGCAACAAACAAATCACATATTTGCAATACTTTAGCAATAAAAATTTATTCCCATCTTATATATTTTATGTTTCAGTACTTGTTATTTAGCATAACTTGAAAAGTTTATCTATTTTTACAAAATATATGTTTGTGAGTAAATAAGATTAAATATTTTTATATTTTTCTTGTAGACTTCTTGGATGATGTACAATACAAAGAAAAAGATCGTCCTATAAGTAAATTGTATTCAAAATCAATAAATATGTCGAAGATAATTTTTAAGTTAATTAAGATATGAATTGTTCAGCTGCATGCTATTAAATATTGTTTTCTTTCAAACACGTATAATTTCTTATCAATAATTTTCTGAAAAAATATTTTATTAATTAAATATTTAAAATTATTCCCTAATAATTTGATTTTAACTTAAAATTATGATTCATAATACTATATTTCACAATAGAATAAAATTGATGAAAAATTAAATTTACGAAAATGGTCATAACAATAAACTCAAATAAGGGTAAGCTGAAGGTTAAACATGTTTATATCAATTGTTACCAATCTGTGAAGAACAATAAGTCTGGTCTTATCAAAACTGTTTTGTGGAAAATGAGGAGTTTTTAAATAACAAAAAATAAAAAGTAAAAACCTTCTGAATATTTACAGTACAAATCTTGAAGTTCTATGATTGTGTTTCATCTGTGTGTATTTAGATTTATTAATTGTATTTTATGCATTACATGAATAGTTCAAATGAGTTGTTGAAAATTTAACAAATTAAGAAGCTTAACAATTTACGAAGGATAACTCTAAATTTTAAACCATAAATTTTGAGCCATAAATGCCCCACATCAAAATTATTGCCTTCTGATTTATAAGAAATATGGTCAGAATGAAGGCTGTCTTAATGTAGTATTTTGCAATGCTAAATACTAATGGAAGCAAAATCCTTTAAAAAATAATTTGAATTATCTTTCATCACATAATGAAAGTGAGCACATCTACTTAGATATTTCTATTTTTATCACAGACATTTAAGCACAAATACTAAAAACTTGGCCTTTTAATTAAAAAAATTTACTTGTGGATGACATCATTTAGTAATATGACATAAATAGCTATTTTAAAAAACCATAACAGGAAAGGAAAAACATAACAGGAAGCATAACAGGAAAGGAAAAAAAAATAAATAAAAAGAGGCGCAAATAGTAACATTTTCTTTTCTCTTCTTAGTAGTACCCTGTTAAAACGAATTCGTCTGTCATTATAAATTTCTTCTTTTTTCTTCTCAGACTCTTTTTAAAAGTTGTTGCGATTAGTGAAATCAGCTATAACCGTGATCTCTTTTAACCATGTCCTTCAGCTTTGATAAAAAGAATTTTAAATTGATTGGTTGAAAATAAAAACTGGGCCATGTATGTCAAGTGGAAAAACATTTTTTGTAATCATTATAATAAAACAATTCTCACAACAAAAGTAATTACTTATTTAATTTAGAAGTAAATTAATGATATATAAGTAATTTCAAATTGATTCCGATAATCTGTTTTTAAAGTCAATCTTAATTGAAAATAACCATAAATTTGAATACTCCATAACCAACATCTTCCCTATAGTAAGCAAACTCGAGCATCTAGCTCTATCACATCCAGACAATTAAATATTATTGAGTCGCTGATACAGAACAAAGAAAATATCAACAAACATTGATTAGCATAATATGAAACAAAATAGAGCAAATATATTTAAGAAATCATTGAATGATTTCCCAAAATGAGAATTCTGTTGATTCTCTTTAATTTAAAATGTGATATCATCATGAATAATTAAGAAAACAAACAAAAAATATGCTGAAAAATTGGGTATAATAGGGTGTAACAATTATTTTTTGTACGTAAAGTTAAAGTATGTATATATATGTACCATAACCAAATACAATTGTCGGGGCACGATCATCAACATTCCCTGATTGTTGCCTTCAATTCATATTCCAACCATAAACGAAGGAATTCAATTTTTCAGATAAGTTCTGGAATTTACGAAAATGAAGAACAAATAAAAACCATGAGAATTTCTTTGGTCAACCCTGAACGTAATTTATTGAATTCATATTTATCCCTTATCACTATTATACCTAACTAAACAATGCTAAAATCCTTAAAATGTTTCTTGTTAAACGTTAACATTAAAATTTATATGCATGTAACTTTGAATACATAGATGTAAATTGTATTGCTAATATGTGCTGTTGAAGAGTTAAAACATAGTAATTAAAAGTAACTTCTAGGTCATGAATGTATATATATTTTTGTTGGTCACTAATTATTTTGAAAAATTTAAATAAACCTTCATTTACCAATAAACTGTTTTACTAACTCTCTGATTTCCATATTTCATGAAAATTTTTATAGATTTTGTATTACACTTTATTTTCTTAGATACTTCAAATCAGTGTTTAAGATGGGTATACACATATTTAATAGCAATTATTTATATTTTATATATTATTTCATGACTACTTATATATATATATATATACTCACACACATACACACATATATATATTAAGGGAATCTATTTTCTTACTTTTTAAAATATGTAAAGTAAGAATAATCGATAGGGCAATATTATTAGTATAGAATTAGTACTGTCAATATATCGTTCTCTTACGAAACACCTGAATATTTAGCTTTTTAACTTAATGAGAAAAGTTCTAGCATCTTAAAAGCAATAGTATTTTGTCACATAAATATTGGTGATAATTGCTAAATTTTCAAAAACTAGTTTCAGCATTTATCTTAAGCATAATTATATGATGCATTATTTTGCTTTGTCATAGAGAATCGGTTGCCTGAAATATACCAGTAAGAGTAATCGCTTGAGAAACATACAATTGCGTGACAAGATTGAAAAGATTTCGAATCGTGAATAATCATTGCTAATAAAGCTAACTAAAATTACCATAATGTTAAATAAAATAACATGGCTTTGAAAAATTGCATTTAATTAAACATTTTATATTTTCCTTATGTAAAAATAAGTTTTATAAATATAATATATATGAAATAAAATTGTAATATTTTATACATAAAATTAAAAAATATTAAATAATTTTTAAAAGAATTATACGAAAAAATGAAACATTTTTAAAACATCTTTGAAACATTTTTATTTTTTTTTTGTTTTATATTTTTAATTCTAATCTCGTCATTTGCAATTGTAAAAAATTACTTTTTTGTGTTTCTTATTTATTTTAGTAGTTCAGCATCATCTAATAATATTAGAGAGTCCGAAATAAATTTATTTAAAAGTCTTCTAAAAGATAGAGTTTATATTTTTCCGCAGTTACTAATATAATTTCTTGATGCTTTTTAACCCGTTATCGCAACATAACCTCGAATTAACTATACCACAAGATAATATCTTTACAATTATCAACAGGATTATAAGTTACAGTACTGTACACTATTTCGGTACTTACGTATTAGATTCACCTAGCTTTTTATGACTATTAAATTTCAAAGAAATTTCTTTTTAATTAGAAATTTTTTTTTAATTACAAGTAAACTTTTTGTAATTAGTATAAGAAATTTTCTTACTAACGATTAAGCGTTAATTCTACTTAAGTTTCGGTTTGAAATTAGCTCCGGTAACGTTAATACCAATACCTTTAGGAACCAGTAACGCTAATACCTTTAGCAACATTTAACAGTCTTATGTTGTATGGAAATTTAAATCCTAGTTAATTACAAATGATTTGTGAGTTCTTATTGCTGTAACAGTTAAAGTTTGATACAAGTTAAGCAATTGTTCTAAAATATTTGTCTGTAAGTACTTCATTATCGCTTTATCCTAATCGAACAAATCATTTTTAATACATCGTTACTTTGTGATATTATCAACACGTGAGAAAAGATATAGCAGTGTGTATTATTCCAAGTGCATAAAATAGCACCATATTTATAATAAATAAATAATATATCACAATACAAAATATAATATATTCAGATTTACAATGAAGAATTTTGACAAAATTGGAAAATTTAATATCTATTTGGTATTTCATTAACACTAAAATTTATTTAAATAACTAATGTATAAACAGCCTATAATTTAGAAGCTTATTCATAAATTTCATTTTAACATACCCATAACTATATAAATAATCCACAATTTTATCAATAATTATAAAATTATGAGATGTTTTATAAGAGAAATTTAACTATTTCTACGATACATTAATTTCCTGACTAGTGCAGCCCTATAGCGAAGTAATTGATGCCAATTTCATTTTAAATTAATTCAATTTATAGATGGGGCTAAATTTTAATATATACATTATATTTATATCAAAACTTTCAAAATTAACAAGCATGACTATATGATCAGTGGACGCCACCACAAATGCACCTCCAGTTTGCTGTCTCTCTGAGAACAATCTCTCCAAAATAAAATAAAATTTAAAAAAACATAATCGGAAGGAAAGGTGGACTATTTTACTGTGCATACGCTATTCTGATCTTTGCCTTTTCCCAATACAAAAGTGGTCATCACTTTCCCCTGTTTAGTATTAAATAGGTTGAATATCCAAAAGTAGCAATTTTAAAATAACAAAACATTTTTTTAATAAATAATAAAAGGGTGTATTGTATAAAAAAAGTTATGTTCATATCTCATTGTATAGGATGTTTATTAGCTTCAGTTTTTTTGTACTTAATATGGTATTACGAAATTTATTCTAAGTTTAATGTTTCTAACGATTCTGAATAGTTAAAGGTTAATGTGCAATACGTTTTTTATTCATTTATTATTTTAATTCATAATATACAAAGCAATGTTTAAGATTAATTTTGATAATGATAAAGGCAATCATGTCCACTTATTTTATCAATGATATAATTTTCTTCTTTCATCCTATTGCGCAATACAAAAGTTGACATTGGCTTATTAAGTCTACTCTTCCACTTTTTCCTTCACAGTTTAAATATTTCTTTTGGCGTTGTTAGACGTATGACTTTGTGAATTGAAATTGAGAGACATGGACGTAAGAATGGACTTATTATTTGATATTCGTGTTGCCAGTGTTTTGGTTGCAATAATTTTTCCCATTATTCTTTATTGGTAAGTTGTATTCAAATTATTTTTGTTAATAATCCAAATTACTTATGAAAAATATTATAAATTAATAACTAGGCCAATACAATTATCATAAGAGTTCATAATGGTGAGTTTCAAATAATTACTTCAGATACTAAGGGATAAATTCTATATTATTTTTGAATTTTTTATAACCAATCTGAAATGATTAAATAATTAAAATTTCAAACATGATATGCTATAATTCTGTCATATGTTCTGTTGTATTTGAATTAAAATTGACGTAGCAATGTAATATTATTATTTCACTTACAAATTTTTAAGCTAAATAATTAAAAAATAATAAATAACTTAATAAGTATTATAACTAATTTATGTAATCATATAAGCTTGTTTTTGTCTTTCTCACTATATCTAACATATAAAATCCCGTTTAATTTTGAAGATATTATTTATGGAAAATGTGTTTCTTGCTCATGATAAAAGAAACCATAAATAATCAATATCAATATTTAACTATACTTATTGTACAGTATTGTAGTATGTATTATTTTAAAATTGAGATCCAATATGTAAAGTTATAATATTTACTAATAATTTTCAAGGTATCTTTTATAAAATCTCTCATAAATTTTTTCCCATAAATTTCAATTATATTAATTCATAATGCTAATGCACTTCTAAAGTGACACAACTAAAAATTATCATATTTATAAAATTGAGAAAAAATAAATAGATATTCGATGCTTTTTAATTAAATAAAACCTAATATTTGTATTAACCTAACCAGTTTGTATTGAAATATGGGAATAGGAAATAATTCTGTAAAGCTTTGTTCTTAGATATAAAATGCTTAGAAAACACCTAATGTAATGATAACTCATCTTGTTCCCTTTTAGAGATGTTTATATATTACATTTATTAAAATACGGATATTATTTATTTCATTGGACAAAAAGAAAAGTATTGTGTTACAGTTTATATGTTCGGTCAAACATAAGTGTTTTACAAAAGTTTCTTAAAATGTGTACTTTTAAAAGAATAAATTTTTGAAGTACAATATAAGTTGAAGTAGCAATTATTGAAGTAGGAATATAGCAAAATATTGAAGTATATTAATAGATAATTTTCCCTTAGAAATCCTGCTACCTGGAAAAAATATGTATTATATACTGTTTCATTAATAACCAATGTTTTTATTAAATAGGCATTTTCAGCGTTTAAAATATTCCAAGTATAAATATACTAAGATTTCTAAAATTTTCTGTGAAATAACTTTTAAAGCATGCTCTTTATTTTTAACTTTTCACATGTACTTTTGAACTAATATAAAAATAGTCAAAATTTACAACAAATCAACAAATTTGACATAATAAATGTCATAGTAAACGTCAAAACTTAAGTGTAACAAAGAAGCAAAATGTAAGTCCTTGCGGATGGTATAGTAAATATTAATTAATGTTCTAATAACATTAATAAAAGTTCATTTCAGATGAATTTCATACTTTTTAAAATTTCACAGCTCACCACCCAAAATTTAAAATCTGAAAGAAACAAGCAAATCTCTTAAAATTTATATCATACGTTTACGATAATAAGATGTATAAGTCTCAATCAATACAAGCGCAATGTATTGGAAGCTGTTATGCCACCTGCAAGCACTATATAAAGGGAAAAGCAATAGCGAGAGAGAAAGAGAGAGAGAGATAGAAATGGCCACAATTTGAAGTTGATATATTTTTTGCAAAAGTTATTTAACTGTTTTGAAAGAAGGGATCGATCGTCTTTTAACCAAGTTTCTTAGTTTGTCCGAGGAAACATTGTAGACTTTAGGAATAGTGCATTATTTTTCAGATAAATCAGTGATCATGTTGAATGTATATGCAATAAGCAATGGTGATGTGATAAATGTCAACTGTGATGTGGATCTATAATCAGATGATGTTGATGGGAATGGTGAACAGACGAGGTAGACCTCATCGGGCCATTGCATATGATGACAGCCATAGTTTGCGTAATGTACCGATGGAAGATTCATCCACATGAGGAACGACAATACAATAGATTCAATCAGCTAGGTATTATTAGTTGATCACTCTTGCTTTTTGATATCGTTTGCAAGTGAGCGGAATGCCTGTCAGGCCTTCATTGTTTCTTTTACCTTTAAATGATAATCAGATGTGAATACATTGACAATGGTGAAATGAAATTTGGATTTGGACAACAAAATGGAGTGACACTGCTTTCAATGACGAATTTTGCTGTTGCTTTCAATAACAGAATAAAATTGGGATACACTAGTTTAGAACTATTTATCGTAGTTTAGGATGGTATTGGATTTCACTCCTATACCTTTCTACTACACATTGCCGATGCTCGGAACAGCCGGCAATGCATTTATGATGTGTAGGAAACCATAGTCCTCTCATACTTACAATCTTGCAATCAGCCATATTCCAAAAGGATAAAGCGCTACAACACATGGCATTCAATGTAAAAAAAAGTTCCTTACCCATCAGATTAAATTGCTTCCTGGGGCAGCAGGTGTTTCCAATCTATTCATAATTGAAAATGTGTGGCCCATACTTGCACAACAACTAACCAGAAGTAGACTACATCTACAAGGTAAGCTACATGATATCAGCTTCTCCAATAAATGGAAGCTGGAGGGATAGCTGTGTTATTAGGTACATTCAACATCTCTTTGCTTCTATGCAAAGAAACGTGGCATGCAATTATAGACACAACAGTATTTAAACTAACTAAGGATTCTGCATTATCCAAATTTCAAAAAAGGCCATAATTTTAATTATAATAATATATTCAATGTTATATAAACAATTAACAATTAATTCATTACATTATATTATATTATTATATACATATATATATATATATATATATATATATATATATATATAT
>JAPDSC010142051.1:19689-39529 GCA_026290005.1 Latrodectus geometricus
TTAATTAAATTTTCACTCAGCTGTTGTGTTCTGCTTGTAATAAATTCTTTTAAATACAAGGTATTCTACAAGAAATCACAATTATTGGAATAAAAGAGGAATTCCAAATGCCAAACCATATCCGGTCTTCGGATCTTTACCGGAAGTCTTCTTAAAGGTTGGTATATAAATTACATTTCTTGTTATTTCAACTTTATAAAAATTAGCTTCCTTAATTAAAAAAATATTAGTTTGTTAGCTTATTATTGTACAACAATAGTATGAACTAAAATGTAAAGCTTGATTAAAAATAAAACAGAAATTTTAAAAAAGAATTTGCAATATGGTTGAAAGGTTTTATGTATACGCATCGCATTTTAACAAAAAAACTATTTTTTTTTAAATTTGCGCAGGAATATTGCGTTAATGTAAATACAAACCTGAGTTAAATTTCGTACTGTATATATTTGTGACTATCATAACCAAGACTAAATCTTGATTTATATTTTAAGATTTATGACACATTAATTAAGAAAAAAATGCATAAAATGAAAACTGAATTAAAATATCATTCACAAGTTAAAAAACGTTGTAAATAAATTTATGTTCTCAAATGTAATTCTATTTATTCACTAAAAATATATTAGCTAAACATATTAATCATACTAAATCACAACAATTATAATTAATAAGTTTACGTTATGCCATGATACTTCTTCTGGAATTTAAGATAGCTTCGACAAAACAATGAAAGTAAATGAATTATGTCTCAGTAGCAATTCCTTATTAGCAAAAACATTTCTATATTAAAAGTACTATTTTTATATTAAGATTATTAGTTATAATTTTTTAAATTTAAAATTATATTGCAGTAGATTTTTAAATCCCAAAACTATATGTTGAATAAAATTACACAAATTATTTTTCTTAAAGAAATATTTTTCCCCTTTATTTGCTTTATAAACATAATGTTTCAAAAATATTATCATAAAAATGTCATAACAATTGACAAAATTCATCTCAACTCCGTTGTGCCCTTGAAACATTATCTAAATTTTTGTTAAGCTGTCATTTTTTTTATCTATATTTGTATTAGAAAATATTTGAAGTCTGATAACTTACTGAGATAAGTATTTCCATTGTATGATATTGGTGATATATTTTAAAATAAGTATATACTGGGTGGTAGTTATAATTAAAATTAGCCTATTTAAACTCCTGCAAAATTCATTCTGCATGTCAGATTTTGATGAAACTTGATACTTATGTTAAATCCATCATGGGGAAATTATTTTTTCCAATAAAAAAATAACTTAAATTTTGAACATCACATGGCAGTTTTCAGGAATTCTTTACGCAGCTTAGTCAAACCTATAAAAAAACTGGTAACAGAGCCAGAAAATGTTTCTGTGCGACCTTGGTTATCACTAATTATTCATTTACATAAAAAATGTTGAGTTTCACAAATAAAATTTTTTTTATACAAACTATTGCAAAAACGTTTCATGAATATCTCGTTATTTAAAATAATTATAACCAGTGCGCGGGGTCAAAAAATAGAAAAAGATGATTACGCAGTTTGATGAGACTTGAGACTTGGTAAGCTTAAAGGAATAAAACGGAATCCGACTGAGAAATCTGTAAAATTGTTGTTATAGCTTTGGTTAAAATAGCCATTTGTTCCCTCTTTTCATCGCCAATTGGTCAATCAGTTACTTGAGTTGATCTATAACAGGAAAACTTTTGCGATCAAGTTTAAAATGGTGTGTTCATAAGATCCACTTGGCAAAATTTTGCTACCTCAAAACCACCAAATTCTATGGCCAGATGATACCGAATTTCCTTTAGATTAAGGTATGAATAATCAAAATTGCTGCATGTGGCTCTCTACCTTCTAATCTTCTAAAGCAATATATTTCTCCATTTTAATTACTTGACTGTAATGTGAATACATTTAATTATGTTAAAAATGCTTACATTTAATATTCTTGATTGAAATACAGATAGTTATTCAACCCATAGAAACACAACAATAGTTCTATACCTGATCATTGCGAACATGATCATTCCGAAGAATAATTGTTGATTAAAATGGTTTCAGATTTAATTCACCCAGTAATTCCTTATTCTGAGTAACGATCGACTTAATGTAAACCTTCTTTTACTCACTTGGCGTTAACCTTTCACTTTCACTGGCTATTTCCTCTTAATTTACTATCCGCTTATCCCTCAATGAAAATTTGCATAAAATATTGAAGGAACGTTTTAGAATCAAAATTTTGCTTAGAATAGTTTTATACAGAAATTTTACTTTTTAAATGAAAATTTAATTCCATATTTAGGCTATGTGATATATGATAGCATGTCAACCAGATATTGTTAAGATATACGTAGTATAAATATAATTCCATATTTATACTGTGTATATCCTAACAATACATAGATTACATGCCAACACAATCTTATTTTTCAAGGGTTTTGAATATCATTTACTAGCAAATTTACTTTCAAATTACACATGAATGTCATCTGTGCCAACAATCCTTTAAATCAATAAGGCCTTTCAAATGCATTCATGGTCACTTATTAATGGTAATCTCACACTCTATTGAATCAATTACTGTGACTCATGCATTGACTATATGAGACAGGATTAGACGTCATTGAAAAGTTATTAATAATTGCAAGTAAAAGTTATCCTCCCAGCCGTTGCGATTATACTAGTTGCAGCTTGTATTACTTTCAATAATAGTACTGCAAATTAGTGAGCATAATGTAAACTTATTCCTTTTACTAAAATATGTTATAATACACATCACATTTTTTTACTATGATTAATTTCTTTTTCCAATTTTTATGATTTTTTGAGCATGTGCTCAAGTTTATACATTTTCTTTATTACATAATTATGTATCGTTAATATATTTCTGAATTACGTTTCAAATCTTAAATTTTTTTCCTGAAGTTTTATTTTAAAAACATGAATTCTTAGAAATCAATTTTAAATTGCAAAATGTCTATTAAGAATATACTATTTTATTATTTTGCGAAACGTTTCTGATAGAAATATTATTTTTGAAAACCCCAAGAAATAATCTTTATATAGCTTTTTAATCAGTCTCATTTGAAATGTACTCCTAAAAAAACATTTTTATAAAATTTATAATGTAGTTATTTTTCTTTTCAGAGTTTTGAGAATATGGAGCTTGATAGATATAAGAAACATGGAAGAATTTATGGGTGAGTTTCACAATTTGATTAGATTTCAAACAAATATGTATGTATTGTATACACTGTAATGATAACTCATTGTTATTAATATAAGATAACATTATTCTAAGTTCGACTGATTTTCGAATCTTGTTAATATTTATAATCTAAATTCAAGGTTATATTATTTAAAAAGATATTGGTATCAAAATATAAAATGCGTTCAAAAAACATTTGAAATATAATATATATGCATAAGAAACTAAAATAACTAAAGCTTTTTCTTGAATTTTAAACAAAAATATTTAAGTACAGAGAATTTTGTAAGTATTAATTAAATTAGTTCCGTGTAATTAATACATTTTTTATTGATTTTAGATCTGGCTCAGAGGAAAAGACTGGGAATTAAATAAATTAATTAAATGTTGCATATTCCCATAATTTTAAATATATTCGATACAATAGAAAGCAATTAATGCACAATTTTATAAAATATCATTTATAGTGATGAACTCAGTATTAAAATATTTAACATTCTATTGTTATTATGATCGAATTTAATTTTTATCAAAATGTTTTAAAAGTTTCAATATAATATACAGATTTTGAAAGCGCAATATAAGATAAAATATTTGTATAATATCTTTTTAGTGAAACAATATCAAAGTTTATATATATTAATTTAACTATACATACATGCATATATTTATTTACAAACACATGTATATATACATACATATAAGTGATTATGCATATTTCCATCTTTCATAATTTGAAATATTAATTATTAAATAAAGCTGAATTTTAGGTTGAATTTTTAGGTTTTATGAGGGCTCAAAGCCACAAATTACTGTAGCTGATCCAGAGCTTCTAAGAAACATTTTAGTGAAAGATTTTCAATATTTTACCAATAGAAGGGTAAGTATTTCTCATATTTAATTTATACTGTTCTGGAAATTGAATCAAATAAAAATAATTAAGCCACGTTTTATGAATAGATAAAGGAAATTAAAAGAAAACTTCTACTAGAATGACTAAATGAAAAAAAAATATTTTTCTTTCTTTCTAATTCCTTTACTTAAAAAGATCGCATCTATTTAATTTATAAAAATGTATACACATACTTTTTTATCTGGTTTAAGTAGAAATAATGGTACTAATTGTTTTTAATAAAATTTTGCATAATAGTACTAGTTGTTTTAATATTTTTGCAATTAATTTGAGGCTATTTAAGTAGTACACCTTCAACCCTTGCTGAAATGTAAACTATAGGTTGAAAATTTAAATCATGAGTGAATTTCGATTATTAAAAGCACAAGCTAATAAAGAATAGCATAAATTATTTGAGTACACACATATTTTAGCAACATAAACTGAGTCTAAAGAATGTATATCAAAATTAAATATTTTACGATGTATTACCTTGTTTATTACGCATTTCAATAATTTTGTAAAATCCGTCATTAAAATACTTTTAGCTTGTGATATTTTGGATGTTTTAATACATTTGTAACCTTATAATAGAAAATTTTTAAAATTTCAATGAAAAATTATAAACTTTTTTTTATCAAAATGTATTTATAAGTTATACTATGCTACAGTTAATGAAAATAATGCAATTACATTAATATGATGAATACATAAATAAAAATATGCTTCAATTTTAATATAGTTTTAAGAAAAACTATAAATATGAGTATTATTTTGTTGGATTGTAGGAATTCGATACTGGTGATCCAATAACCGATAATATGGTATCAGTCATGCGGGGAGAAGACTGGAAGAGAGTACGGACTATTATTTCTCCCACATTTTCAACGGGTAAAATCAAAAGGGTAAGTTAAATTTTATTATTGTGTTCTAATTTGTAAAAGAATTCTTTTTAAATTTTTGTACATATCGTTTATAACTTAATATTAAATTATTTATTTTATTGACATTCATAAAATATTATCACAGTTAATAATCTATCAAAACGTTGTAATATTTATTTAATTTGTCTTTTGGTATTCTATTATTTCATAACAATGATGATTTGAATAGGTAATGGGAATCTTTCAAGAATGTGCGAAAACTGTTCTACAAAATCTTAAAATGGAGTCAGCAAAAAATTCTTCTGTAGATGTACTCAGGTAAAATTAATTTTGATTTATTTTTACAAATAAATTTTATTTTTTTTTGATAAAGTTTTAAAGGTTTTTTTTTGCTTTCGTGAAATTAAAATATAAAAGTTGATGATTTAAAAAATTAAATATTACTTTCCTTCTAGGTTTTAAGAGAATCTTAAACAGAGTTTAACAGATATTATTTATTTTTGCCATCGAAACGATTATCGGTGTTTGTAGTAAAATAATTATAAAAATTTTTACTTGATCAAAATAAAGAAATCATTTTCGAAATTATGCTAATATACAAAAAAAATTATACTTTTTGTTTTCAATTTTAGAAATAATAAATTTACTCTGAAACAAACAACTGTATTGTTATTCTTCACTTTATTTGAAAAAAAAAATAAACTTCTAAATTGTATTCTATTGTTCAATTAACATTTCAAATGGTACATTATAAAAATGATATCTGTATTCTAGAATTTATGGAGCTTTCACCATGGATGTCATTGCTAGTTCAGCATTCTCAACCAAGATTGATTCACACAACAACCCAGAAAACAATTTCGTCAAAATGGCGAAAGGAGCTTTCAATCGTGGTTTGAGCATACAATTTCTTTTATTCTGTAAGTGAATTACTTCCCTAAAATTTGATATTCTGAATGTTTAATAATTTTTAAAGCATAACTCATTTTTTTATTATAAAATTATTTAAAAAAAAGCTTAGATTGGTTTTTCTTTATAAGCATAAAAAATAGTGATATCATGTTCATGATTTATGAATAAATTTAAAGGATTTATTCCGTTGGAGGAAATATACAGAAGTTATATGTATGAAATATTATTGAAAAATGATTTCTGCAAAAAAATCTCTCCGGAGTTTTAATTTCAAAAAGAATCGCAGATTCAATAAACAAATTATAAGGGGGAAACCCAATTTGTTGATGGTACTACTTCTTTGGTACAAACTCAATTGCATTTCCTTTAATTACTTTCTATATAAGATCAAATAAAATAAACATGAAAAAATTATTTTATATTCAAAGGCGTAAAAGTTACACTAACAAATTCAAAAGAATTAATTGATTACAAAATTTAGGATTTGAAATTCCCACATTGCTCACTGAAAATAACTTTGTTTTGTTTAGATAACTTTTGTTTTTATCAAGGAATTTTCTTAATCTTAGTTAAAAAGATGAAAAATAATTTACTTTATGACAAAATTTTATGAAAATTTTAAGATTACATGTTCATAGAATATAAATGTATTTTTAATTATTTATAATAAAGCATTTTATGCCTTTTTCATGTAACAGAAATTCAATATAAATAATAATTGGTAACTTTGATAGTTTCCGCTAGTGAGTAATAAATTTTAAAGTCCTGAAATTTGATCTAAGCGATATCATATTACTGTATTATTTTTACATTTTAAATGAAATTGATAAATCTATTTTTATACTAATTAAAATCTACATCTGGATGAAAGTTTTAAATTTTTGGAATTTATATTCCTTATTAATATACGTAATTTAAATATATATGAACTCTTATTAATAAAATGCCGATTTTTTATTTCAGTTTTAGTACCAAAGCTTATGAAATTTTTCGGATTACATGTATTTGGAAAAGAAAATACAAAGTTCTTCAAAGATGTCACTTTGGAAATAATTGAAGAAAGAAAGAAAACAGGACAGGTAATATGAAAATTGTTTTGAAGGTTACTAATACCTCAATTAAATTACTAATACCTCAGAATAAAAAAATATATAAGCTTTTTACATAAATCATATACATATATGCTTGATTTATTCAATAAAAAAAGTGGAATAAAATTAGTAAGTATTTTCAAACGTATTAAAGAGAAATGCACATGGAATATCATGGTTAAATAAAGATTAATGGAAGTCTTCAGATGGAAAAAGTTGCCGGAAAAAATAATGAAAGTTTAAGTGTGCAGCTCACACAATAGCACAATACTGATAAAAATAAATTATAATATCTATTTTCTTACAATCTTTTTTTCTTATAATAATTTAAGAGCTAAATGTAAACTCCAATTTATGTATAAATTTATAGCGTAAAAAGCTTTTGTGCATGTTTAAAAATTTCTTTAAGAGGAAAAGAAGAGGGGTATGTTTAAATAAAAATGAATATTTCAAACTAATTTAAATTTCATCAATTATAATTTTGTATTGAATATTGTATTATTATTTTGCATTAAATATTGTAAATATTATATAAATTATTCTTGTATTAAATATTCCCAACTATTGTGGACTCTGCATTTTTTTCTCACTGTTTAGATATTTTTATTTCATTCTTGTCTCGACTATGGATTATTAGTCAGATTAGAGACTGTCTTAACTATTAGTCATCATTAGTTAAGAGTAATTAGTGTTCTCTTGTAAGGAGTAAGTGCTTATCGATTTAGTCTTCGCTTAAAAACATTCACAATAGAAAGACCAATTAATACTGAAAATTGATAAAGTATTTCATTTACACCCTACAATTTCTAGTTATAGTATTTATTATATGCCAAGTAATAGGCAGTTGGAATCAAAAGAACGTTTATTTAACTTCTTAATGACATTATATTACATGAATTTATATTATTTTTTTGTATATTGTACATTGAAATTTCATTAAAATCATTTTATTAGAGTTTATAATTTGCATATTTTTTTTGATGAACA
The DNA here is from genome assembly GCA_026290005.1 of Latrodectus geometricus. NCBI lineage: Eukaryota > Metazoa > Arthropoda > Arachnida > Araneae > Theridiidae > Latrodectus > Latrodectus geometricus. The sequence continues at coordinate 27,683 of JAPDSC010142051.1, forward strand.
TTTGGCAGAAAAATTAAAAAATGTGTTTTAACACCACTTATATACTTTTTCAGACAAGAAATGATTTTTTGCAACTTTTGATTGACACAGCAGAAGAAACAGAAAAGGAAGAGAAGTTTGAAGAAAAAAATGACGATATAGTTGAAAACTATGGGGATGATGCCATCAATCACCCAATTTTTAAAGGAACTACATCTAAATGTAAGTCTTGTATTAACAGTTTTTATAATGATTTATTTAGGCATTTATAATTTTTGTAGTTTTTACGTCTAACAGAAACACTTAGGTTACGTCTTGATAGAAAATTCTTGTTTTAAATAAAGAGCTTCCCCAATAGGCATTTATGTGAACTATGTAAATAGCTAGCATATATTCGACACTGAAATCTTGACTTATAGCAAACTGTTATTTTTGTGATTTCAGCCTCCATAAAAATTTTTACCTTTTAACTGTTTATAGGGATTATGATTACGAAGTGTATATATGTCTATAATACATCTCATATAATAAAAGAAATGAGATGAAGATTTCTGTAATGTTTATTTCTATAGAAATATGATGCATAATATGCAGCATTTGAAAATTATACTCCTACCACTTGCAAACTGTGTTTTGGTTCCTGTGAGAAATCAACAAATCAAATAGTTGCTAAATGGTTAAAATAGATGTGAAAAAAAATAGAGACCTTTTATGCTAACAACATTTTGAATGGTAATAGTTTTCACTAAATGCTTATACAACTACCATTACCAAGTCTTTCAAACATGAAAAGTTTACATTATATCATGAACTATCTTGAAATTTCCACTTACATCACTTTATTCAGAATTTGTTTTCCTGCTGAAGCCATGCTCTTATAGTAGTAGCATAATTCTTTTAAACCTTTTACTTGGAAATTAAGTTATGTATAAATGTACAATGCTAAAATTGTTGATATTTTGCAATTAAATGTGGAATATTTCAAATTTATGTGATTTTCACAATTAAGTATATCAGTAATGTAAATAAAGAGCTACAATAGAAAAGCAATGTATTTTGAATCCAAAATATAAGCTATTAACTTAAAATGTTGATATTTTATTGTGCAGTTATATTTAAAAGTAAAATGTTTAAAATCGACTTTGAATCTGAAAAATATTATTTTTATACCGAATAATTTATGTATAAGGAGAGAAAATAAATAAAATATATTGATAAAGAGAATAGTCATAAATTATTGGAGATTCATTTCCATAAGCTACATATATGTGTGTTTTATGATATAAAGTACAAGTTTAAACTCACAGAATTTTATATACTCTCAGATCTGTCCAAGGATGAACTTGTTGCTCAATGTGTCATATTCTTCTTGGCGGGTTATCATACAACGGCAACAACATTGGGTATTACTACTTATTTACTGGCACTTAATCCAGAAGTACAAGAAAAAGTGTTCCAAGAGATTAAAGAAGTTTTGAGTGAAACAGATGTAAGTATTTTCATTTGAAGTACCAAATATTGAAAGGAATATAAAAAATATTTCCTAAGTTTAATAACTTTAATCGACGAGAGGTTTGGGGAGTTTTATACAGAAATAATAAATACTTTTAAAGAATTATTGCTTTTAGAAAAAGTGCTGGTTAAAAAGTTCTTCTGGAAGTGTATGTATGAAGAATCACAGCTTAGTTACTTAAACAGACTAGGAGAAACATATTGGTAGACCATTAGCATTAATGTACATCAAATATTTGATATCAAAAAGTCTTTAAAGATAGAGCAATTGAGTAAAACTTACTTTAATCAATATTGTATCTATTAATCTGATATTTAGAACACCAACATGAACCAAAGAAATGACAAGTAGTTATTAACAATATTTTCCTTCATATGTTTGAGTTAATGACGCGGGAAACTGATAATTTACTATTAGCTCATAACCATCGCTAATACGGATTTCTAGAAATTTCGTATCTTTTGATCTTATAACATTTAATAGCTTTTGACAAATATCAAATTTTTTATTGCATTTCTTTTTCTACTAGTTTTTATAAGTGAAAAACAATTCATAAGCATGTGGTGTATGCGAGTATTCTTGAAAAGTGATTGCTTATTATCGAAATTTTTTTAATGTATATGATGTTTAAAAATTTTCATTTTTACCTTATTCTTAGGGAGTATTAACATACGATGCAATTCAGAAGATGAAATATCTGGATAATGTCATCTCTGAAACTCTTAGGTTGTATTCTCCAGCACTTAGGTGAGTTTAGAATTATATTAATTTACAAATTAATTGTTTATCGATTAGATTTAAGTGTCAATAATAAACACTGTATACGTATATTGCATGCTGACTTAGGCTGATTTTATTTATTTTCAAGTAAGCATTTACCTACATAAATTCGAAGAATCTTTTTTTGTTTTACAATTTAGTTTTTTTAATTTAGTTAAGTTCATATCATAAAATATGCTTACTTACTGATACATAATTTAACACATTATTTAAGACAGAATTAAATTTCAGTTAAGAAATATTTTTTGACTTTAAATTTAATTTTATGTTTTTAAATGTGAAAAATAGTTGATAGAAGTTTGGTGTCTATATAAATGAGCATTAATTTTGATTTTTGACAATATATTAATGGAAATTACTCTAGCGGAGTATTTTACACATTTAAAATACAAAATGTTAATATTTTATCTTTTTTAGTATGTTGTCAACTACATTATGTTAAGAATTATATGAAATACATTTCGTGTTATATTTAGAATAAAGCTTAAAATTTCTTATCTTTGCCCATATGGAAATGAAATAAATCTTTGTCTATATAGATATAAAGTAAACATAAAGAGATAGCATTAACTATTATTATTTTTTAAAAAAAAGTTAAGCAGTAAAATTTACTAAGGATATTGTCATTTGCGAAATAAAACTTACTTCGCATTTTCAATTAGATTTTAAATACATTGAAAATAAAAGAAAATTACAATATTTTAAACATAATGTTATCATCATTATGTTGGAGAAAAGAAAGAGAATAGAATATCAAATATTTTAATTTATTAATCTGCTTTTTTTCTGATCTTTTTTAATATGCAAATTTTTTAAACAAACTGTCACAAAAATCAAAAGAAAATTCCTTCGTTTCATTGTCTAAGTAGTTTCATCTAAATAAAATAATATCACACAATTTAATTGTTATGTTGATCACTCATACTTTGTCTTGTTGTCATTAATGATTTTCCCTATAAAGATATTTCTCATCCTATTTCGCCTAGAAATATTAAAAACCAATTTGTGTTATTAAAAATAAAATTTATTTTTTTTTATTGTAAATTAATACTTTCAATGCTAAGTTAAAATATTTTCGGCATAGGAATTTTTACTTCCATTTTATTAACATGAAGTCATGAAATCTAAATTATTATATTTACTACAGTCATCTATATTGCTGAAAAATAATGATTCAAATTGAAAAAAAGTTGCTTATATTTTTTGTTATGTATTTTTGTTAATAATTATAATCTTATTGATGTCTAAGAAAAAAATGTTTATATGTAAACATTAAATCATATAATATACAAGGCACTCATAATATCTTGTATTATCCTATTAATTTTGAAAATCTGACTGCTGAGGGCATTAAAAATTGCCAAGATGCGGGAAAGTGACTATGATTCAAAAAATGAAATGCCATTTAATTCCCATAAAGTTTGTTCCCTTTACCTAACCAACTTATTTCCCTTTACCAAACCCAAAGTTGGGCTCTACTAATTAGATAGAAGCACTCGGTTCGTAGTCTTCGTAATTTAGTAAAAGAGACCAACCAGAAAACCTCTTAAACTTGATCTACCTCCCCCTCCCCTTAAGATATTATTCCATTGCAATCACAACCTTCTCAATTTCAATGTCATATGTGCAACGCAAGGATCACTGCAGATTTTAAGTATTTATTTTGATTAACGAATGTTAAATCGAGGTAACAGACAATTTAACATTATTTAGCTTTTAAAATGGATAATAATTTACATACTTTAATAATCCGTATAGCTATGTATATATATCAGTTTTACTTTCATTTATTTATCACTCTTTTTAGATTGGAAAGGCAAGCTGCTGAGGACTATAAATTAGGGGATACGGGAATCGTTGTTCCTAAAGGAATGGTTATTGGTATTCCAGTTTTTGCTATGCACCGAGATCCAGAACTTTTCCCTGAACCTGAAAAATTTGACCCAGATAGGTAATATATTTTTATTATTAGTTAAATTGAAATGGATGATCAGTTAAAACTAAACTGATTGTTAAATTCACTTAAATACTTAAAATTTTTTGTAATTTAAATAAAAATGCAACTGATATGTAGCAAGCAGATGTTACGTGCATTATTCTATTTTTGTTCTTAATTTAATATAGAATATAAATTATGTGGAAAATTCAATAATCTTCTCAATAATATTAAAGACTGTTCAATTCCGTTATCAATGGAAAAATAATATTTCATCACAAATTTCAAATTTCTGGAATGGATGTCTTTTAATTGTCCCTATTTTGACTGGAGTCATAAATTGTTATAAAAGATTTTCTAGGTTATGAGTGGAAGTATCAATAGCTGCCCTGCATAATATACGATTGTTGACTGAAATTTTAATCATTAGTTGTATTTTAAAGTGCTATCAAATTTTAAGAAATTAATAAATTTCTATGTGTTGATATATCTAATGTTATTAATTCAGGTTCTCTCCAGAGAGAAGGGAGAAGCAAGTACCGTATTCTTATCTTCCATTTGGTGCTGGACCTCGTAATTGTGTGGGAATGCGTTTTGCACTCATGGAGCTCAAAGTGTGTTTAATAAATGTCTTGAGTGTATTTCAAATCAAAAAGTCTCCTGAAACAAAGGTATTTTACTTGTACTTTATGGCCGTTTTGTTATATTAATACTTGAGTTTTTTCATAGCATTTGTAATAATAATCAATTGATAGTATTTGGTGAAATTTTAATAAACAAATTGATTTAAAATTCTATAAATTAAAAGACATTTTCGGTTAGTATTTATTATGTGTTATAGTACTTTATCTAAAATATTATTAATTTTTTGCAATTAGTTTTTTTTAAGAGTTTTTTAATGTAATAATGTTATTTTTAATGTTATGTATTGAATATAAAATATTTGTAAAAATAATTTTTTAATCATTTCGCCTTTGGGCTCGTTTGTAATGATATATGAATACCAACACATAAAACATGGAATTCAAATAGCTTAAAAGCTATTATTTAGATAAGAATAAGGCATGCATTAAATTTGATCTAGTGTAAGAACTACCAAATCGAAGTTATTAATTTTAATTATCTTTCTTATTGTTAGGTAAGAAAAATTTGCTTAGAACTGAAAAACAATCAAAATTTATATAATGTAGTTATCATTTATGTGTGATGTAATTTTAATATATGCCTGTTATTATGAATGAAATAATATACTTAATTTGTATTAAATTCTGAAATAAATTGTCTGCTTTTTTATTAGAGGATTAAAATTGCTAATACTGATCACAAGAACGAAAATACATTCAAACATTCTATTGCTGTTGAAAACAACTTTTAAATGTATGAAACATGAGTTCTAGATACCAGTTATTCTCATTCACCAAATAATGAAATTCGGAAACTAATTCTATTAGTTTTAATGCCTTGGTTCATATAATTCGCATTTTTAGAATATATCGTAATATATATTTCACATATTTTTCTGTATTAATCAAATTCCTCACCGGAAGGAAGTAAAATTTTAATTTTCGGAGCAAAATGTTTAGCTTTCTATCTTCGGAAAATTATCAAATAAGACAGAATAATGATACTATGACGCTTTTTATTTCTTCTTTTATTAGTTAACCTGATAAATTCTATAATCTGATTGTGGTATAGGAAATAGGATAACTGCGATTGAAAAAAATTGAATATTTGATTCATATTGTATTTATGTGATGTACAAAAATTGAATGTTTTTGTTGCACATATAATCACATTTTATGTATGCAACAAACATTCAATTTATACTTTATTTTACCCCTTTCAACACTCAGAGAAATTTCCTTCTATGCATATTTTTCTTCTAAACATATATATAGATTTGACTTATGAATTTGGTAGCTCTGTGATAGGATAATATAACATGATTTACCAAAATAATAACTACCAAAATTCAGTTAAAAAGGAAACATTCTCCTAACATTTTTCACATTTCATAAATTTACTTTATTCACTTTCCAACAAAAGATATTAACGAATTTTTTTTTGTTGTAAACATTACAAAAGAAATATAGATCACTTGATATATCTGTCCCAAATTTATCATTAAATTTTTCTGCCAGTTTTAGTTTCACTTACATAATTTTTTCTTAGCCTGATAATATAATGTATTTAAAAATTCTCACTTTTTCTGTATTGTCAGGTAAATCTGAAAATAGTTGACAACCATCCTATCATTTCAAGATAAGTTTAAGAAATTTTTTCAACTGATCTATGATATATAATTATTCTTAAAGTTGAACAATTAGAACTTTAATTTTTGTTACGCATTTAGATAATTTATATTAAAATGCCATATAGAAATTATTTTTTAATTATAATTACTAAAAAAAATTATGCTAAATTATTTTTGGTAAATTATAATAACTTACAATAACAACTTAGAATAATCCTCCTTTTTGTAAAAAATCATTTTTTTAAAAAATAATGATAGAAGTAATGTATCTCATTGATTTAATAAGGTGTTCGTTTTACGTTTTGATTATATGTAAATAAATACCATTCTTTTACACCTCAAATATTTATCTAATGAAAACATGCTAACTGTATCAAGAGAATTTTTAACAAATATTGATACCCCTTAAATAATTTAAAAACTTTTATGTCTTCTTAATTAATAATAAGATTATGATATAAATAAATTATAAAAAAGATAATTTTAGGCTATAGAGATTATGCCTTTTTAGGGATTTAGTATTAAAATTATTATGTTAATAATTTACCAGATCTTTAACTGCCATAAAGCGAATATTAGTTAAAATAAAAAATAAAAACAAGAAAATATTTGTTTGAAAAAATTTTTACATTGTAAAAAATATGTATCTCATTTCATAATTTATATTAGCATTTAAATATTTTCATAAGCAATATTTTTGTGTAAATAAAATAAATTAATTAACAAAAATTTGTTTATAGCAAATAAGTTTATTACTGCTTATATTATACAAACCTTTAATTATATATATATATATATATATATATATATATATATATATATATATATATATATATATATATATATATATCCTAACTAACACGAAAATTCTAAAAATATGAAACAATTTTCTTAATCTGAAATTTATCAAGTATTAATTATTTAAATATAAGTATGTAATGAATACTTAAATTACATTTTTAAATAATATATTTTTAATAATAATGATTTCATCAAATCATCTTCTTTTACAGGTACCACTGGAATTGGGAAAAGGATTGGGTCTTCTTACTCCAATGCCCATTCATTTACAATTAGAGGAAAGAAAGGATTGCCCTCTGATGCAATAAAATACTATAACAAAAGAAATACATTTACAAAATATACTGTACATAAATATATGTGTTGTATGTAAAACATTTTTGCAGTTGTTAATACAAGGGAAATGAAAATGAATATTTGAAGATCTGACTTTTATTTTCGTGACAGATTTAACGAATGTTTTGAATATTGTTGAATAAAGTTTTTATCTTATAAAATAATTTGTACTTTAATATATACTGCAATTAGTTCACGATTATTTACTTTCCATTTTTCTTATTTAATTAAGATTCTGTATTAAATTGCTACAAAAATTGCATGCTTGAAATTTATTCCTAACCGGTTTTACTGATTTTCTCCAAGTAAATGTACAACAGAATTTCCTTAGGAATTTCATTCTTTTTAACTGACAGTAGATAAGGTTGATATGACATATGAAGCAAATGTATATATAAATCATAAATTTTATAAGAGAATTGAATACATTCGAGTTCTATATCTGAGGCGAGTAGTAAATTGTTGTTTCAAGAATGTAGATTGTTTCAATTTTCATTTCAAAGAATTTAAATAATAATTAATCTTTAATAGATTCACATAATAGAATATTGAATGGCCATTGTTGCATCGTAGATATTTTGAATAACGAAAAAAAATTTAAGAGGACACAAATGCACTGTAATATATCCTCGATCTATGTAACTTTTGACAATTCCTTCACATTGAGGAAATGGCTAATTTGAAATACATTTCACAAAGCAGCAAACTATCTTGAAATGCAAGTATATCTTCAAAGACATGTTTTTCTTTGTAATATACTTTCTTTGACAGAAATATTTGTGAATATGTATAAAGAATATAACTAAATCAGTGAAAAACATTAATGTGGTTTAAAAGATGAAATTTCTTAGGAAATCTTTGGTATTTAGTTTGGCTCATGATTTACAAGTTCTTACAAATCGTTATAGTTTCATGTACAAATGGCTATCACCACATCATTTACTAGTGATAGATATCACTACGTTTTGACGACTACAACATTTGATTATAATGGGTTTTCTTCTTTTCTTTCATATTGAGTTTATACTACCTAGAACAAGAACATAAAAGAGTAGAGTTGATAACACTAACTCTCATTCAATAAAATCTTGTTCCATTTACCATTCTGAGAAGTTTTACTTTAAAACACATTTTTATATTGACTTATAAGACGATATTACAAAATCAATTAGCACTCATTAAATAATTCAAACATAATTTTAAGCTATTGCATAAAACTTTTTTGTATCAGTCTATCCTTGGAGAACACTAGGTCCATCATATTATAAAGTATCCGCTCTATAATCAAATACTCCATGATCACCTTATGTTATAAATCACCCCAATCACTTAAAACTTAGTTGATTTTTTCTACATGTGACTGAAATTATTTTATATCAAATGTGTAAAATTTTATCTATATCATATAATAAATTCTGTTTAAGAAATATTTTACTATTCAATTACTTAAAATCTTTCCAATTTAATTATCTTTTAACTCACAACTGTCATTATAATGTTCCATTTTTAACATTATAAATCAAATTTTATAGAAAAATATTCTCAATTGAATATGATAAAATCTACTTTTTTCTTATTTCTATATATGAAATTTTTAGAAATGTATTAAGAATCAATGCAGTTTCAATCATTTATAATGTTTAGCAATTAATAAACAGCACTGTATGGGGCCTTGTCTATTTATTTTGCACAAAAAGTAAGAGCGTATTTTAAAATAATAATACAAAAATCTAAAAGTTCGCAAGTACTTTTGACACAAATCGTAATTTTTTACAGTTGTTGTTCATCTATGTGTGGATTAGGTAAGATTATTTTATGTGTCTCTGGGATATTTCTAATTCAATACAAGAATATTTGACCGTAGAAATTGAGCTAGCCGTAACTTTCACGAAGCAGAGAAATATATTTTAATTACACTACAGGCAATTAAAATTTTATCATTTTAAAAGAAAGTAAATATAAAATATTTCGTTACAAAAAGCAATGAAGGAGAATAGTTCAATTTGCAAACAATTTAGGTTTTATAAGCAAGTGTGTAAAAATTGGGGTTAAAATGGCGTTACTCACTTAGACATGGAATCAAGCTGGGCTTCTAAAACATAAATAGGTTACAGGTAACTCATTCCATACTGCTTAATGTGGCAGCTTAGAAGTTCTGCCAGACAAAATCATTCATATTATTTGGATGTAAGGGACTAGACATTCTATCAGCAAAACATGTCCAAATGTTTTCATTTGAGGGAAAGTTCTATGAAGCATGTTATTCAGAATAACAACAGAATAGCTTTTATATCGAAAAGTACAAAACACAGTATGCAACATAATCTGTTGCAATATCATGTTGAAGGATGACTTTTCACGTGTTTCAAAGATAGAATACAGCCACTGGCTTTAGGATGTCTGAAATGCATAGATCACCATTCAAACTACCATTGTTTAAAATGTAAAACAAAACTAATGATTCTCCTGCTGATTCCATTGATTTCAAGATTTCTAGAGCTGACCAGACTCATGGATCTAATTCATCAAAGCTACACCAGATGGTATCAGAAACAACAACACCGGCCACGGGTGCCTGGTTGGTTAGGGCGTCGTTCTCAATACCAAAAGGTGGTGAGTTCGAATTTCGGCTTAGCCGAAGATGCGTCGTGTTCACTAATGGCGACTGGGACACGTAAAATATGTCGAGTCGCAGAAATGTTCTCCATGTTCCCATTCCAAATTAATACCTCTGGGGGTGGTTGAAGCTAGGCTATGGGTCTTCTCTGGTTTCAATCTCTAAATTGAAAGAATCAGATGGTGCTGGCATCTATGAGTCTAAAGTCGTACTTCCACCTTTGTATGAGGGTGCTCTATTAAAAAAATAAGAGACTCTCTGTCTGACTTCATTCGTCTAGATTTGACGGGCGGGCTTGGCATTGCCAATTGTCATTAGAAACAACAACAAACTACTGTTTAAAATAAGATCTAAACTAGAGTTGTGAGTGTCATGCACATAATGGTATCTTAGAGCCACCACACCAGGAACAAGGATCCTAAGCCGATATCTAATAGCAGGTGACGAGCATTCTCTTCTGATCCTAGTAACAAATCATTCAGATAGAATCTGAAAAGTCATTTGTACCATTTATGTATGTTGTTTTGCTATAGAGAATAATAAAATAGTCATCTTTCTTTATGTAGAAGTTAAGGCAAGCTATCATGACAGTACGTGTTTTTCTGAATTTCTTCTCTGACGCACACCATGATTTGCTGTTAGGATAGGATCTTTCCGATTGAAAAAATTCATTTCTATCCCACCCACTATTGAATGAGAGCTGAATTTTGGACTTCTGCCTTTTGTATGGACGTCTGTCAGGATGGGTGTTAGGAAAATTTGTAGATCTCCCCTCTTATAACACATGAATACCCTAACCCACTAACTATGAAAAGTCTTCCCAGAAGATAATTTACACAGTCGAATTAAACCACCTTATTGCAGCTTTAGACCATTGAGCTGTCCATTGCATGACGTGAAATACTCTTATAGTGTACGAACAGATATCACACAAGTTACAAACAAGCACATTTCTTAAATATTGTACTAAAATTTGGTTTTATTGTTTTCAAATGCCTACCTCACAGTTCCTGAGTCAACCCGGTTGTTAGTACACCCGAGAAGTGGAATGATAATCAACACTTTTTTAATGGCCAAGGATCTTCCTTCTATCGAATTTCAATACTTGATGGTAAGAAATTATTCTTCTTATTCAAGACGCAACATGATATTCTGAGAAAACTTTAACCTTACATTGCACTTCCGAATGAGGGTTCTACTGTATAATTTTTCTTTTATACAGTACTTCTGATGTCATTTGTGCCTCATACGTAATCACTATACAATGAAACGATAATCATTTCATATTCTTACCTTTTTTTCTTTTCATTTAATTTTAATGGTCATGGAATAATTTTGCCATGGTGTTGCAATTTAGGGTTAGTAGTGTAATTACGGAAATTAAAGAGCTAGCAGTTTATTTATAGATAATGTGATGATATGAATCTGTGGTACATATTCATATTAATTTACTTTAAAAAAGTTATTATAAGCACAGTTCTGTAAATATGGCATATTAACTTTCAAAAGTCCGTCCCACTTTTGAAAATTCCAGTGCTCTTTAAAAATTAATATAAAGTAAAAATTAAAATAATTTAAAATTATTATATATATATATATATATATATATATATATATATATATATATATAT
>JAPDSC010142055.1:0-11910 GCA_026290005.1 Latrodectus geometricus
TTCGATAAAGTCACAAAAGTTAGCTTTCCAAATGTATAGAAACAAATACTCCTCCTTCCTCCTCTGAAACAAGGTGTGCACATTTTCTACCAAATGGAAAATTTCCAGCAGCATAGAAGAATTTTCTAAATTTATGAGTTTGTTTGATCAAGTCTCCCCTAATTTTTTTGCATATTGTAAAATTGATGGTCCAATACACCTACACCTCCATAGATATGAATATAATGCCACCCAACCCCAAAAAAAGAATTTTCAAACATTTTTTACCCCAAACATCAACCGCAGATCTTCGCTAAATACATTCTTTTTAAGCAAAAGTCCTCCATGAGAACAAAATTTGATTTAACGCCTCCTCGTATTAACAGTCGCCAAAATAATAATTTTCTAAGACATAACTCACTCCCATTAAGTCACAAAATTTAACTATCGAAACATATATAAACAAATACCACCAAACAATACACCAACACCTCCATAGATACGAATATAATGCCAGCTAACAAATGAAAGGAACCTTCAAACACATTTGACCGAGTATGGAATAATTTACTTATTATAAAACTATTATATGCGATTTTCTGAGATGTATGAGAGTGAAGTATAACAAGATTCTCTCCAAGATTTTCAGGATCTTTCAAGGGGTACCACAGGGTTCTGCCCTGATTCCAAATCTGTTCTCACGATACCTATCAGACATCGAGAAAATAGCCAAGTTAAAATGTGAAATTGGCCCTTTTGTGGATGACATTGTCCTTTGTAAGTTCGATACTGATTTGGGGAGGTTGGAGAGAGACATTTATCTTGTTCTTGGGCACATCCTTGCTGAAGACCATAAACTGTGCTTCAAACCAACTAAGACTACGGTTAGCTTTTCACAACCAATAGAAAGCCTTCTAATTTCAATTTAAATATCTTTTTGAAAATTCAATCACTGTCAGTCGATAAACACCCAAAATATTTGGGCTTTGTGCTGGACACGGAAATACAGGTAATATTGATCATCTCGTGCTCAGGGCAAAAAAGCGGATTAATATCTTGTTATACATCTAAAAGACGTAATTGGGGCGCAGATGCTAGTACATATATCTCACTAATTATGCCAATCTTGGAGTACGGCATTCCAATTTATAGTTGTGCCTATAATACAAATATTCAGAAGCTAGAAAAAGTCCAGCTCAGCGCTGCTCGGATAATCACAGGACTACGAAATATTTGTCTCAGAGAAACTGTGCTTTTTGAGGCTGACATTTAAAACTTAGAACACGCACTTGCAGAAAAAATATTACAACGAACTCTGCGCTCTGGGTCCTCAAAATCGCACATCAACCTATTTTAAAAACTGGAGTTACTGTCAGAGTCTCAAGAGAAACAGCCCCTTCAGCGAAATAACAACTCGAGACCTAGTTGATGGTGATGTGGTACCACATCACCCGAAACAATGTCTATGTCCTTCGGTTGAAAAATACACCTTGTAGGTGTATTTTTCCATGCGGACTTGCCAGTCCACTTGAATAAGCGAACTGATATTTCTGCCTATCCTAAACAAGTGGCTCTTGAGAGAATTTGAGAGATACTAAGAGATGCCATAATGGTTTATACGGATGGCAGTAGAGAAGAATACAACCGTTCTAGTAGTGGAATAAACATCAAATCGAGAAATTTGGTCTTAAAGAAGCAAAAGGGAAATAAACACGGGAATTGGAACCACTTGGATTGTACTCGTGGTGCTCAAGAGGGATAGACACGGAAGGCTCCCTAGCTTCAGGTTTCAATAGTTAGGAACAAACTGCTCTCGCCCGATTCAGAAGTAGCAACTTAGAACTTCGATAAAATTTGACATTTGTTCCAAATGTTTAACTGAACAGACTACTCAAGAACATATTCTTGAGTGCCTTGGCCACTCTAGGAGTGATTTGATCGAAAACCCACTTATCGTGATGAACTTTATAAAGATTAGCACACTCATGAATCTGGTCTAGTACTGCTGACCAAGGGGCATGCAACAACAACACTAAGTAACAAATCTCCCAAATGAATGAAATATATTAATGAAAAAGTTGCCCAAAATCAAACTCCAACAGAATGTCGTCAGAAATACCATATTTGTAATAAATATACTGTTGCTTGAATCAAAATAGTCCATTGAAAAGTCCGAGAAACATTCTTCTGAGAATATCTACTGTGCCATTTAAACCACCATCCCCCATATACGTAAGAATATAATTTGTGAATAAAGGGAACACAGCAACAAAAATCACAAATCTAATCGTCCCCATGAAGATATTTTCAACTACAGAGTGACTAAGTAACTTATAAAAGTATATTCATTTAATTTAGTGTATTATTTATCGCGCTTTCCTTAATGAGATATTTATACTAGTAAAAACTTGCATGTAATACAGGGAATATTTTTAATAATTCAGATTTATTTCACGTAATAGAATTTCAATATCTTAAAGCACCTTGTTTTATTTTGACTACTGATTCAATGTCAAAAGTAATGTCTTTAATGCTTAGTCTCGAAGAAAATTTCTGATAGGTAAAATATTAACGTTATATTAAGTTTCATTTAATCACCTTTACAAATCATAGAAGTTTTGCTATTTAGTTTTTCTATCAGAAATTTCCTTAATTTGAGGAAAAGTATTGGAAATCAAATTACTTGTTTTTATCAAATCCTTTCAACAATTTCTATTTTAAAATTCAGACATTTTTCTTTATAGGAACAAATATAAATTATATTACTTATTCAGCTTTTCTGTCTTTTGCAGTTGAAACTTTCTCAGGACTAATAACTTTAAAAATATGAATGTAATTTAGAAACATTTGTTATCTGTATACTTCAATCCGTTATCAGATATTTTTTTGCTTATTTCACATTTTCAATTTTGTTTCCGATTGACTGAATTCATAACTGGAAAGTGACAGCGATATTGAAGCTAATATTTCACGTAATTCCATCACTGTTTTGGGACACAAGCGCTTTCATATTCTGAGCCTTTGTCATTGCACTTTAAAAAAATGTAAATTTTATTGCAAAAATGTCGAAAACGTTTGCTAAACACTACTTCATAAATTCAATAATTGAATACTAACACGTAAGCAAAAAAATCCAATATATAATTGCAATAAAGATTTTACATTCAATATTATGTTTTAAAGAGTTCCACACATACAGAAGCACCAGAGAAAACAATTTATTTCTTCGATGATTATTGAAAACATTTGTCGTGTTATAAATTGCTATTCTATTACTTGAGTGATTTTGAAGAGAAGAATTAAACGCATGCATAGGAATTTAATATCACGATTCAAATTTCAAAATCTGCATAATATTATCACAGGAAATTATGGTTAATCTGCGCTTTAGGTCCCCTACTTCGCCAACTCACGAATTTGAAGCGTTTTCTCACGCATGCTCAATAATTATTCGTTTGTTTTAGCCTTTTCATTGGTCGCTAATTAAATTTCACTTTGAAATAGCGGTAGAATTTTCGCCATGGCATCGATGTTTTTGAAATTGCACCAAGGAGGGGACCTAAAGCGCATTTTCACCGAAATTATTAACTGCAAACAAATCTCACGTTTGGAGTAAATAAAATTTCAGATCCGGCAAGTTTTGGAATAACATAAGGATAATTTTAAGAGAAAATAAATATAAACATATTCAAAATTTTTTCAGAAAGAACTGCTTCAAACACAGCGTAGGTTTATTTCTACTTTCAAAATGATAGGCTGGAGAAATTATCCTTTTTGTATTATTTCACTTATTATTTATATTACTTGTCATTTACCGTATTTTAATTCTTATTCAGAAAGAATGTTTAAATAGATTTTAACTTTCCCCGAGAAGTGTATCACGGATGTACATCGCAACTTGCGTAATACAATCCAAATAATTGAGCTCAATTAAATTTAGTAAGCTTCTCGGGTCAGTTAAAGCAAAGCATTTTTTTTTTTTTAAAAAAAATTCTGAACTATGATTCAATTTTTCATTAAACTTTTAAACTCAGGATTATATAGAGTAAATTTATTAAATTTTTTCAATATTTTGGAATAGGATTCATTATAATGTTTATTTTATTACAACTGGCATTGTTAAAATTATTAACTTTTCTTATTTTATATGTATATTTTGAGAAAATTCTATAATAATTATTACTTGCATAATAATTACTTGAATAAAAATTACTTGCATAAATCAGTCATTTTTATTACATTTTTATCCAAAACTTGCCGATTGTTCGAATTACTTTTCCTACAAAATTGACATTTTAAAATACATAATTTTTAGAAATATTTATATTTTTAGTTGTAAAAAAATTTATTTTAAATACCATAAGCTTACAAATTCTTCCTATAGTGATGAAAACATAATATTAAATGTGTTACTCTGTATTAAGCAATGCATTGTTAAAGTACACTTTAATATGTAATTCATCCTAAGGTAGCTTTTGAAGGATAGAAATTTTCCTTTCCGATTTGAATGCCAAACAATTTCCTGATGCATAAAAACTTGTCGCAGGATACTAATATATAAATATTTAACTAATCCAACACTTTCATTCTTTATAGTTTTCATCCTTTCCTTAGAATCCTTTCTTCGCTCAAATTTTGACAAAAGAGCCTCTACCAGCAAATCTTTAATAACAAACCTTTCCACAAAAATTAAAAAGTTACCTCACCTACACGTGTTTACTGAGATATCAAAACAGCAAGTCACTATACCCAGTAATGCTTACAACAACCTTCCACGTAACGATTATTTCAGTCTCTTAACATGTCTAATTCAAAAACAGTTCCTTCTCTTCATTATCAAGACACAATTTTGTCGGAAGCTTATAATCCCACTTTTATGATTCCTCTGTTAAAAAATGTGTGGAACACGACATCAACTTCATCGAGCTATGAACTTTACGACATAGATTGGTAATCTTCACCTTTGAAGAAATTCCCCAAGATACTTCAAGCTAATAAATTTTTCAGGATTTAGTTCATTTTATTTAATTATATTCTTTGGATAATTATCATATTATTGAAATAAGAATTCCTTTACGTCAAATTTATAATTATAGTATTAGTTTGTTTTACTAATATCATCCCTCACTAATCTAGAAATAGAGGACATATTGGTACAGTATGGTTTCTCTGCGCAGCTGCATACATGTCTATCGATGTGTGTTTTGATGTGTCTATCGATGTGTGTCGAAGTGAGGACGGCCCACTATGAAGGTAATTTACGACATGGAATCTAAAATGCTTTACAATGACCTTCGGCCATTGGTTATTCCACAACTTGGTGTTAAACTACATTCACTATTGTTTAAAATTCAGTTTTTCAATGCAAAATGAGAACTCTCACATAGTTTAACCGAAAGAAATTGTTCCACGATTAACCTTAAATATACCTATTGTTACGAAGTTATTGCACACGGCGTCATTAAATTTTGTAGGGGAACTTTTAAAATTCAATATTAAATAAACTTCTGATTGGCAGGCATTTTGGGAAATCGAAAACAAATTCGCTTCAAATGAGAGTACTTAGCAAAAATACCGAACGTATCAATTTTGAAAATTACACCGATTTCCCTCTCCTTTCTGGACAACAGAGAACTTGCAGTGATCTACGACAGCGGAACCACTACAACACCCGAAAGTCACGGCTGCCGGAAGAGATCAATAACAGAACCGATTCACTGTAGTGTATACTTCCATAACGTTTTATCACTGTTAGCCAAATCACACAAATTAACTGTTTTGCTGAGGACACTCCTTATCATAAGAGCCGAAACCAAAGAATTAAAACACAGCAATGAATCCATAAGGATTTTCTCAAACCTTTGCAACGCTCTTCACTCGCTATCTTACCATAAAAGTCACAAGCAATAGTAATTCAGAAAACATTTAGGACTCAGAAACGAAAGCAAAAAATAATACTGAAGGGAACCAGCTTAAGACACACCAAATTACTCAACTATATACATACCTGGAGGTCACATTAGACAATACCTTCTACTATTATCCAACGGATCATCCTGTATGCAGACTACGTCTGAGCACCCCCATAACAACAGGAAAGACAAAACTTATCTCTAGCCTGCAACGCCTCATCACTCGCCGAATCACAAGGACGTATCGAACCACACCATCAATCAACCTCATCCTCTCAACCTCCAACACAAATACGAAGCATTAAACACAAATATCCTCCATCTTAGAGAACCAATCAACATCGATGGGGAAATCTTACGAATAGGGGAAAAGGCAAAGATCTGATTTACTGTGGAAAACGTCACCAAGGAATCAGTTATCACGAAAAAAAACTCAACCTTACCGGCTACTCCCGACCAACGCAGCTGTTTTACAGACTGGTCAAAAATGGAAGAATCAACTAGAATAGTTTTTGTCTTACTTATCAATGATAGCATAATCACTATCAGTAAATTCTTGCTACATCCCCGGAACACGGTATACCAGACTGAGGCTCTGGACATCTTTGAAGCCACAAAGCACACCTTATATTACACTTACCCACAAGCAACAATCTGGTACGAGTGTCAATCAACCTTTCTACTCATCAACAACTCCCTACATTCCTCCCACCTCATTCAACTAAAATTCGATCATTCTGATAACAGAGGCAGCAAATTAATGTAAATTACCCCTCATCTTGACATAAGCTTACACAAGCATCCAATGAAATGAGCTCTCAAACGGCTGCGGAAGATTCAACCAAAGTTCCAAATGATGATCAATATCGCCTCATATGGTCCCTATACTCCATAAAGCACATTCTTAAATCTCAAAAATTAGCATCATGGCAAACTGCATGGACAATAACCCGTCAGGAAAGAACTATTAACAGAATAATTCCTACGGATCATCCTGTATGCTACACATACTGTATAACCTTTACATAAATTAATTTGTAAAAAAGCGTGGTCTAATCGCAATCTACTTCAAAAAATAAATAGAACATCTTCATTTTTCTGTGGCAAAGAAGGCAATCCCTTCCATTATATCAGAGAATGCATCTACACAGCCCAGCATCTTATCAAATGCCCTCAAAACCTTAACTACACTGATTTTTTTCGATTCTGCCTTCATTAGTTTCTCCGCAAGAAAAAATAAACATTCTTCACTTAGCTGTTCAAAGAAAAAGTTCCTGATTTGTGCAAGAAAAGGAGCACTTCTCTACTAGCTCTACAGACGATCCATCAGACTTTTAACACATTCTATCTTATTTTGTCTTATTAACATTGTCTTATTTTCTTAAACATTTAATATTCCTCTTTAAGTTTTATATTAATTCAATCAATCAAGCTCATGTTGTTACGCTAAAATGTCACTTCAAGCGAAATTGGACAATGCGGGACCCAAAACTAAGCATTGCGGTCCCACCATTGTAAATCTTTTATTGTCATTAACATGACGGGATGACAACACAGGTTGGAGAATCTTCCGCCCTTCTGGAAGCTGCTGCCTACTCTCTACGGAGACAAGTGGACTAAACCCGTGATATAAAGAAACTGATAAGTAATGACAAAATCCTTGTTTTAAAACCATTTTTACAATAAAAAACTTTATCTATGACGTTAAGCAAAAAAATTTATAATATCCGTTAAAGATATGAGTGATTATTTAATATCCAAGAGCTTCAAAATATGCAAATTTAAGCAAAACTAATTTTCTTTTATTTAAAGTCTTTGAATTGTTATACATCATAATTTATTATGCATCTGTCCTTTTTAAACATTTTATAGTTTTAATTTAAGCACATATTTAATGCCAAAGACTTCATTAAACCTGCAAATTATAAATGCTAAAATATTAAGGAAAAGTAATCTAGTTTAAGATTTTAAGAGTTTTAAAAATTATAATTTTATTTCCTCTATTTAATAAAATTTTTGATGTAAGAAAGGCATCTACAAAAAGGCTCACATGAGAAGCTAAATTTTTATATACTCTAATATAATATATTTTCCATAAATAGTTTTCCATAAAAATTTTTTTGGAATTATATTATGCACAAAATTACAAGAATTGAAGACTTGATTTCAATGAAAACTGAGACTTCTGTATCCATTGAGAAACTTTCCAGATATACTTCATTTATGAACTTCTGATTAAATTCAATCATTGGACGATTTATGAAGTTTCTCTCATTCGTGTTATTCTATATTGCGCCCATTTTTGTAATAAATTTGCAATAAAATACCTTGGGAAATAAAAATTTCCTAAATTAAGGAAGTTTTAAAATTAAAAAAAAAATTCAGCTATTGATTTACGTTTTTATATATAAGAATACCATTTATTACGATTTCATACTGCTGTATTTAAGATTATAGTTCTGTAGATCGTCTTAACCAACCGGAAACATTTACTATCACAAATTTACTGATACTTTTATCATAATATCACTTCACTTTTTATCCACAAAACAGTGATGGCAATTCTAATATAGCGAAAATATTGAAAAAAGAAGTTTCAAATTTCTTTTACAAATTGTCAGAATTTAAGAAATGTTTTAAAAGGTGTTTTAAGATAAAATTTTGGATTTCAACTTAAGTATGGAGGAAAACAACATCTATAGAACTGATAGGTTATTTTTTAACAGAGATTACCGAGAATATTCGCATAAAAATCAAATCCATGACCAATTCTTCCAATATATGAATTTAAATTTTCTTAAGATATAAAAAAAAATGTTGACACTTTTTTTTGCTGCATTAGGCTACAGATTTGTTGATTACTGGATTTCTTTTGAAAGAATAATTTAAACAAGAAATAAGAACATTTAGGGACCAATGGGGAAATCAGTTACTAAATTTGAATTAAATTATAAAAATTAAAAAATATAATATTTTCTTACGGAAAGAATAACAAGCAAAAGTTGAAGGGGGATATTTGTTATGTAAAAAAATCTAAAAGATGTAAAACGGTTGAGAATTAAGAAATTAATACTTAAAGGGCTTCGTTAAAATAATCACTAATGCTTTAGAACTTAATTCCCCCATTGATCCCTCTCATATTTCAACCGTTCCCCCACCCAGAAGCGGAATGGGTGGAATCCTCTCCGCCCACTCCGTCTAGGTTGTTGCTGTGTTGTACCACCTACAGGTGGTGGAGGTGGTGGCTGGGGAACCATAGGAGGTGGAGGAGGGGGTGCCACCACAAGAGGAGGTGGTGGAGGGACATTTGGTGGAAGAGGTGGAAAAATAGGGGGAGATGTTGGTGAGGACCTTAGAGGAGATGGTGGCGAATAACTAGGAAAAGAATCTGGCGGAGACGGAAAAACAAAAGAAGATGGTGGAGAAAAAAACTGGAGGATGATCAGCAGGGGGTGGAGGACTGTAATTCGGAGGGGTTGGATTTCTATTTGGAGGAGGAGGTGCAGGAAAATTAGGAGCTGGAGGAGCTGAAGGACTGCTAGAGGAGGAGAAGTTTGTATTTGTAGGCGTCGCAGAACCCGTGGCTGATTTCTCAGTATTCTGCCTACTGCTGCTCTTGAGAGTTGCCACCGGCTTCTTCCTGTTTAATAAATATTTTTATATTTGTAAAATGGTGCTTTATCGAAACGAGAACATTAAAAACGAATGATTTATATCTTAATTTTATCAAATTAGCTTCATTTTGATCGAAATATAAGCATCGTTCATTCAAATGTATTTAAATTTTTATAATCATTGAGTCATGTGTATGTGTTGTAAAAGAAATCCTTCCAACTTATACTTCCTTAGAACTTTACATTGTTTACTTCGTAGAAAATCATTCCCCTTTAACCGCTTCCCTTACAAATTTTTTTTTGAAAAAAATTGCAAAAAATCACATTTTTTTTATTTTATTGGTAAATATAAGGAAACGAAACAAAAAATATGTAGGTTTTAAGTTGAATTTTTAATTTTTCACGGGTGTAAAAGCATGTAGTTTTAATATTAGTTTACAATCCCGAGTTATCTCGGGCAAAAAAGTTAAATATTAGTCTTTGTATTATAGTTTTTGAAACAAGGGAAACACAAAGTGATACCTGACATTCCGTACGCTGGTGTCTGGTCTCATTTCTTACGGCATCATCACCATTATTTTACTTTTTTTCAACACAACTATCCTCCATTGTACATTACTAATCCACTAGCCGTCGTATCCTATACCATAGAGAAACATGTGGACAATTCCGCAAAAGAACCGCCAAATTAAAGAAACGGCAAATTGCATGTTAAAACAGAATATTTCCTTTCATTTCCTCCAGGCCGAGTAAAAACGTGATAAAACAAATCGTACTGACAAATTCTGCTTCACCCAAGTTTTCTCGGGATAATAATTAACTGCAATATATACGAAACCGAGATAACTCGGGATAATAAGGCAAGCGGTTAACCTGTCTTTGTTTACAGCTTTTCAAAGTTTTATACTTAGATCAAGATTTCTGGAGCTGTATCATTATTTTGTCATTCAAATCTTGTATACATGTAAGTGACGGAAATAAATTTATATTGGATAAAAATTCTGAAATATTGTATAGATTAGTTCCCTTTTTCATGTATTTGAGATTTTTATTTTAGTTTCACTTTACAAAATTGTAAAACATTATACAAGTTTCAATTTTTTTTGAGAGTAATCTATTTCTAATAAATTAAAAATGAATTTTTTTGTGGAAATTTTGATGTTTGAAATATTTGACATTTTAATTTTTTTGCTGAAGAATGAATCATTTTAATTAATATTTAACATTACTTTTTTACAAATTTTTTCATAAGTTATCAAATGCGAATTTTTAATCTCTTTTTAATTAAAAGGAAAAAATAATTCATTCCCTAAAATTGAATTATTAATGAAAACTTGTTACATTTTAATTAAAAATAAACATTTAAAATTTTGATCGTTAATAACCAATAAGGAAGATTTAAAACTTTCAAAAATTTTGTTCAGAATAAAATATAATTGTTATAACATGTACTGAATATTCGATAGATTAGGACTTTAATGAATCCATATCTGGATAAGTGAGATAAAACTTTCGAAATCTTAATTTTGAAGAAAAATAATATTAATGTTGCATCAAAATTATGATGATTTCGAGATTAAATTTTTTGAATAGCTGATAAAATCTTTTACTTGGGTTCCCTTGC
Source organism: Latrodectus geometricus (assembly GCA_026290005.1). Taxonomy (NCBI): domain Eukaryota; kingdom Metazoa; phylum Arthropoda; class Arachnida; order Araneae; family Theridiidae; genus Latrodectus; species Latrodectus geometricus. The sequence goes on from JAPDSC010142055.1 coordinate 11,130, forward strand.
GAACCAAAGAAGGAATTTGACAAGGATGAGGAAAGTAAAAAAAAATTGTAATTTAAAATTGTCAAAAAATTTTTAATGACTTGAATTTATTAGTTTTCATGCTGATTTCTTTTCGTAATAATCATTTAAATTTATTAATAGTACCAAACAAATAAAGAATGTAAAAAATTGTAATTAAACGATTAATTGCTGAGAGAAAGTTTTCTTAATCTTTTAAATGCTAAAGATTAATTAGAAGAATTAAGAACACTTCAATGAAATTTTGGAATACTCACGAAAAATTTAGCTTTGAAATGTGTTCCTCCTTAAAGAGTTTTCAAAATATTTATGTCCAGTAAAAGATTAACAACCAACGAAAGGGAAAAATATCACAAAAATGTATTGCAATTTCTATGGTAGGGTATGAAATTGCTCTCATTTTATAATTATTTTTAACAAATTGCTCTTAGTTTATAACTATTTTTAACAAACAGTATTTAAAGGTTAAGTATTAAATTTTTTATTTGATTTGGGTTCAATTTGGGTTTAATATTAAACTCTGAAATAGACAATTTTAAGGCTTAATGTAGGTAATTTTGTTATTTCCGTTTTATTTTTATTACAAACTTTTCTTCATTACATATTTTTTTGCGGGGGGAAGGGGAGGAACATCAAAATATGTCTTGTAATAGGGTGCCAGCTACAAAAACAGCTATGTAACTGAATCTATAAATGATTTTATATAAACCGGGAAAAATTTGTGTCGAACTAAAGATATTTAAAGCATCCGCTCTCAAATAAA
>JAPDSC010142068.1:0-16577 GCA_026290005.1 Latrodectus geometricus
TATATATATATATATATATATATGAATTTTCTATTTTAAGAACTGTTTTAACTAATCAATACGAGTTCATGAAAACGAGCGTCAACTGTATTAGAACAGCAGTCAGTAGCATGATTACTTTTTAGAAAATGTAAACTTCATAATCCAGCCATATATCTAATACTTCAAAAAGCTGATTAGAAAAAAAAAATAAATAAATGTTTTGAATTGACTATCAACTTTTCATAATTCAAATATTAATTCAAAATATTTTGAGTACACTTGCAAAGAATATTTATGACAATGGAAAGGACTGTTCAACTGTAAAAGGCCAGTGTAAATATAAATTAATTGTTCTGTTTTTCTATTACATTTTGAAAAATTATTTGAATTTTGTTATATTTGGCGATATACTACTTAGATCATAAAATGGTAGCTGAGATAATACGTGAATGTCGATCTTCCACTTCACCTTTTATAAATAAATTTAATCCAAAAACTTTCTCATCTATTCTAGATTTCAACAGGAGACTCCGTAAGCATATTTAATCAAATTCAAATGACATTATGAGCTCAATTGTTTTTTAAAACTTGTAGTTTCTCCTAAATTGTTCTTATTAAATTTTTATTCTTTTTTAGTTAGAAATTCCCTTATTAACGTATTTATTTTTTGTTTTATATTCGAGAAAACTTAAAATTGTCATTTTAGATTTAAATTTTTCTATAAAATATTTTCTAATAAAAGTTTCGTTTTCATGTTATTCATTGAGTACACAAATTATTTTAGACTTCTTAAATTTATAAAGTTTATAAAAAAGTTTTATTACTTATTTCACTCTTCATTTGATTTTATCTTTATGCCTTTATTTCTTTAAGAAAAAACCAAAGTATAATTGTATAAAATCTTTTATTTCATTCTTATCAATGACACATGTAATGTGATAAAACTACCTTTTATAATCAATTTATCAACGATAATTTCTTCTTTTCGCTGCATTAAAGTTAGTGACTCAGACATCATCACAAACATGTGAAATTTCAATTTTAATATTCCATTGATTATTTATTAAATAAACTGCATTTTCAGTATGTACGTTGTCGAAATTGAACCTGAAGTTTTCGGTCCTTCTTCTTGCTTTTTCCTATGTACTTCAAAATTTACAGATTGAATGCATTTTAGTTTTCAAAATTTAATAGGAAAGTAAAATACAATCATATCCATAAATTAAGGAAAATTCAATTATGGAAATCATGTTCTAATATAAAAATTTCACAATGAGAATCATTGCACATATGTATTTCTGAATTATATGCTTGAGGTACAAGTTATAGGAATGTACCAGATGTCGTTGTTAGCTCAGCGTGATGAATGAATACAAATTAAGATTATCTAAGGAATGATGGCAAGGAAGGAATATATTTTGAACCTGCATGTAAGCTATGTGATATAAGCAAATAGCTATGACAAGACGACATATGAAAAGCCAAAATGTGAATATGCGCATACATCAGAATTATTGACCACTTGAAATGAAGGATAATATGTTTCGTTGGATGCTGTGAACCTGACGTCGAGAACAAATAATCTCGCATGATAGGCGTGTTCTTTCCCACGAGTCTATGTTTAGCTTACAATAGGATTCATGTCAGACTTTTATAAAAAAAAATGTCTGGATATCGTTAATAGAAAGATAACATCATTCAACTATACCATTTGAGTGGTGCATGATTGATTACTTAAGATAGCAATTATTCTGGGATTTAGAACAGTTCTGCATGCTCAAATCAGAATTATGGCAAGCTAAATTTATCTGTAACCACAAATGCGTTTATTTTTAGAATTGCAAAATATGTTTATGGCTTCCAAAACACCTTTTTTTCACCATGAAAACATCGCTAATGAGGAAATTAACTGTTTGGAATGGTGATTATTCTAGCGATTTGAAAATAATAGTGCATCAGTGGGACATGCAGCCTATATCAGCCACTTTTACGGGAGCATAATTTGTTGAATTGTCTAATCTTCTCAACAGTTCTAGTTTGATAATCAGCATGCCTACATATATATTGGAACTCACGGGAAGCACGCACTTTATTAAATATCAAACCAACTATATATACAATGGTGTGCAAAACTTAAGCATTAGGTGGTTTTTCTGCCATAACTCCGCGAGAAATCCTCTGAGGGACATGAAATTCAGACATGAGACACCTCATTTTGTACTTAAAGGATGACGAAAGCACAGTTGCACAAAAATGAATACAATGCATACAGTATGGAATTAAACAAAAATAGGCTTTATTGAACTCACAGTATACCTGCACAAGATCATCTATCCAAGAGGAATAATAACAAACAGATGTTCTTTAGTATGGGATATGCCCTCCCTTTATTGCAATGGTTGCTTCGCACCGTCTTCCCATACTCAGCACCAGATTGTCCAGCAGTTCGTGTGGTAAGAGTACCCATTCCTCAATCAGCATCAGTTTCAGTTGCTGCGTGTTCCCCGGGGGATGCAATCGTCTCGCAATGCGTCTCCCCAAAGCATCCCACACATGTTCTATGGGATTTAAATCAAGAGAGTATGCTGCCAATCCATTCGGGTAATGTCTTCACTTTCCGGTAGCTGCTGAACAGCACGAGTCTGATGTGGCCGTGCATTGTCACCCATAAAAATTAAATCTGCTCCAATGGCACATCGGAACAAACGCACACGGAGAAGGATGACCTCCTCACAATAGCGATCTCTGGTTACAGTTGGTTGGGTTTTATGGTGCAAGGTCCAAGAAAGAACATGCTGCGCCTCTTCGGTTACAGAACCCCTGTCGAAAACGTGGAGCTCAGTCAACCCATTCAGCATAATGCCTCCTCAGACGAGAACTCCAGGACCACCATAACGGTCTCTTTCCGTTATGTTATTTGGATGAAACCGTGTCCCAACCTCACTCCAAATTAACTGGCGTTGAGGATCGCTTGTGGCACTGAAACGACTCTCATCTATGAAGATGACGCGACTCCATTGGTACAGTTTTTGTGCTCTTTGCACCACTCTAAACGGTGTCGCCGATGATTAGCTGTCAACGAAATGCAGCGTTCGGGACGACGGGTGAATAGGTTACCTTTGTGAAGGCGCCTTGGCACAGTAAACCGCAACACTTGTCACCATGTTGCTGAGCAATGGCGCTTGCTGACTGGTTTCGGGTTTTTTTTCGCCTGCAGGAATGGCCAGCGTACTCCCCTGATTTAAATTCCATAAAACATGTGGGAGATGCTTTGGGGTGACGCATTGAGGCACGATTGCATATTCGGGGAACGCAGCAACTGAAACAGACGCTGATTGAAGAATGGGCTCTCTTACCGCAAGAACTGCTGAACAATCTGGTGCTGAGTATGGCTAAACGGTGAGAAGAAACCATTACAGTAAGAGGAGGGCATATCTCATATTAAGGAACATCTTTGTTATTGTTCCTCTTGGACAAATGGTCTTATGCGGGTATACTGTGAGTTCAATAAAGCTTATTTTTGTTTAATTCCATACTGTATGCATTGTATTCATTTTTGTGCAACTATGCTTTCGTCATCCTTTAAGTACCAAATGAGGTGTCTCATGTCTGGGTTTCATGTCCCTCAGAGGATTTCTCGCGGAGTTATGGCAGAAAAACCACCTGTTGCTTAAGTTTTGCACACCAGTGTACTTTTAAGTTTCAGTAGAGTATAGCCTTTCCAAATGCTTATTGTCGCATACATCGTGATTTTCAAAATACCATCCTAAATGTTTCTTGTTTTACAAACACATTTTATGTATACATTGTTTTGCTTTTGAAATTATATTAGCAAAAACTGCATTATCGTTAATTTATGAACGTAATTGTATGTTACACAGACTTCAATTTTAAATAGATGAAAATTACAAAATTTTTGCTGAAAATCCACATAAATAGTTTTAAAAAAGTTTAATGATTTAAGGGAATAAATCATACAAGAAAATATTAATGAAAATTTCCCTTATTAGTTTTTTTTATAAAAATTTTATGAAGTATGGTAAAATGAAAGAGCGATCTGGATGTCAATATTTCTACATGTTGATCAAAACTCCCAAGTTGAATTACAAAGATTAAATGTAAGCAACATAACTTAATTATACAAAATTTAAACATAAATAAATCGTTTTTTTCTATTTAATAAAAGCATTAAGTTATAATTTTTTGTCATAACACGCACATACATATTATTTGCATATCCAAGACACAACATATGTCTTATCCGAAAAATAAAAAATAAATGTTAATAAAAAAATGATATCTACAATGTATATTAGTTTATTCTGAAAGCAAGATAAAAAAAAATTGCTTTTCTTGTGGAATTAAATTTTAGATAAGAAAAATCAAATCTTTGAGATAAGAATAAAAACAAAGATAATTAAAAGAAGTCCTTTATTCAAGTATCTATTCAGGTTTTAAGAAGACAAATACTGACAAGTCTGATAAAGACTTGCTCCAGAGACCCTTGATAACTCTAGCAACAATGTACTCACATTTAAAGTTTTTGGGAATCGGGAATCAGTGTCCAAAGATAATCTCAATATTTCTTTAATACGTGTTTGTAATGCATGACATAATGCACCTCCTCGACTTATGCGTTTAATGAGAGATAGGGTAAAATAGTCAGATGAGAAAATTTTACACTCATTCAGAAAAAACTTCCAGAATGACGAGTCAATGGCTAATTTTTAGCTATAATAACGAATTAAAAGATGTTTATGAACGTTAGTTGAGATTGATATTTAACCTATAATAGGCTGTACTGAAATTGAATATCGATATGACGTGGGGGGAAAGGGTTGACCCAGTCACAGAATCATAACTCAGAGTTATTAAGCATTTGTGTTGATTGCGTTGTGTTCATTTAACTAAAATCTTAAGTTAATGGAAAAAGCTTGGAATAATATTTTCTAGTAACAAGCACAAAGGCTCGAACTACTAGGCACGGCAGTTGACGTATTACACTTTAACTAATATATTTTTGTCATTTTAAAGACATTTTTCAGAAGATTACTTCCAAAATTAAGATATTATGATTTAAGAGCAGATTAACTATTGAAGATGAAGCTACTAGTTGCTGCTTTCTGACATGTTGTGCAGTATGATAGTATTGAAATCACCAAAAATTAATGCGCATTTTAAGCATTCATTTAATCTGATATGTACGAATGAAGTATCGTTTGGTATGCAAATATTACATTTCTACTTGTCTATGATTGACTTTTTCTCGTATCACATTTAATTACCGGTCTATCACCTCTAACTTTCAAATTTTATCATTAAGTGTTACAAGTTGTCTATTTTACAGATCATATCCATTTCCCTGTATTTTGACATTTTTTTTATGATTATAGTTGTTATGTTCCTAACTTAAGGCGGTGAGATAAGCCATAAATGGTATTCAATGTTATTTGAGAAAACACACACAAATTGAAACACTGATACAAATAAATGCGATCAGTTAGAATAAAATCAATTGACATAAAAATTTCAAAAACTTTTTTGACGTTTAATTCTCAATTTTTGCTTCCATGATAAATTATTATCATTATAGGCTTAATTTTTTGCATAAAATATAGTCTAGCAGAATGATATGCTCAATCATTTTGTCTCAATATTAGATTGGAACAGAAAGTGATGTCATTTTCATGCTTGGCAATATTATTCGACTTTCATTTATCAACTTATCATGTACTTCAAATCGTTTCAAAGATATTTTTTTAAATTAAAGAGATTTATTTAAATTGTAAGTATTCAAGTCTTAACTTTCCCCCCGCAAATTATGTTGAAATAGTTTAATATCAGAAGAGGGGTACATGTCTGACATTTTAAGCGTTTCAAGGGAATAGTATAACAGTTGCTATCAACAGATTCATTCATATTAATTTAAGCTTGGATTAACAACTGGTGATAGTATTGGTATTTAATGAAAGATAAGTATTGTACTTACCATAATCTTGCATTATAAGCATTATTTTCTTTTCAAAATCTTAATATTTTTTTCAATGAAGAAATACAAAACAATTTCGGTATAACTGTATAGGAGGATTAATTTTAATCATTACTATCATACTAAAAAAGTTGCTAAACTGAAGTCACTCTTTTTTTGACTACAAATATCTTTATATCTTAATCTATGATATTTTGGGATATTTAAATTGGGACTATGCAACTGTATAGTTTAAGTATACTTATTTCTGCATTTTTAATTTTTTAAACACATTGTGATCTTTAAAACGCTACATTGTTTAAATATTATATAATCTCAAAAATAATGTTTTCTAAGAATTGAGCTTTTAAAAAAGAAATTCACTATTAATAATATAATACATAACCCCAATGGTATATTCATGGAGGTAATAAAGAAGAACATTTATACAATTATATGATGTAGTTTATAATTAAAAAAGTGCATAATAATTATTTTGCCTATTAAAATTAATTTAAAAAAGGAAAAATTGCACTGGGAATTTTTATTATATTACATAAAATTTGCTGAAAAATGTAACCCACATATATTTCCCGACAGTTAATGGAATAAATTCATAAATAACTTTTTTTAAAAACCTTTTTAATTTACAGAACACGAATACAAAAAAGCACAGTTTTTACATAAATAACTCTTACATAATGAACAAATTTGTTTAACAATATACAGTTTTATAAAACAAGAAAAAAATAGATCTACATCACGCTAAATAATGAATAAAACATTTTTATCAGTTAGATAACTTAAATACAATATGACTATTAACAGTTTTTATAAGACAATTTTAAGTGCAACAAAAGTCAATGTAAATAAAAATAATGTAGCATGTCAATCTAAATAGCATATTAAGCACTAGTAATATATTTACATATACTAAACAATTTTGACCACACAAAAAAAGAACATATCTCTACAGAAAAGTACAACAACCTAAAGAAAAATAAAAATACATTTCACTTTTAATATTTTTTTACGAATTGCTAATAGAAATAAAAGTATTAAAGTGCTGTCTTATAACTTAGACTGTACTAACTACAAAATATGTCTATTTCAAAATACAAATTAAACTAAAAATCACACTTTTATTATATCCATGAATACAAAGCAACACTTAGTAACCATAATAATCTAATATATAAACTTACATTTACTCAATCTATTTCATTACTAACTATAAACAAAAACTTAATAGTTTTTAAATTATTATAAAAGAAAACACTATTACTACACAAATATAATCAGGCTTTTTAATATAAAGAAAAGATAATAATCAACAATTACTTGATTATTTTTAATTAATAATCAAGTTACTTAACAACAAAATAATAAAGTATCACAATATATAATATTACATAAAAACTAAAATAATCACAGAACTAAGGTAGTTTTACAATTGATCTTCTTGAAATTTATTCATACCAGGCTGAATTAATATATTGAAAAATCATTGTATAAACAGATTTAAAGATGAAATATTTTATAATTGTGAAATTTAATATGTGAGTTAACTAGAAAAATTCATTTATTTTTTTTTGTATGAAAATAGTTGAATCTAATATAAATGAATGTTTTAAAACATGCTTTTAAAATTCACATTCAGAATTTTTATGTTATCTTGTATATACTACAAGTAACATAAATGGCACATCATTTAATTTTGATGATCAGGGAAATTTGAATAGGAAATATAAAAAGAAATTAAAAATGAAATTTCCCAGAAGATTTACAAATTAGTTTTAGACCCAATAAACAACCAACATGTTGATATGTACACAAACACCTATTAGATTTGTTAATCACCATGGCACTTTAATACAATTTTATACATTTAGTTTTCTATACAAGTTCATATTATATTGAATGTGCTATATTAAAATGAATATTGAATTTCTTTATTTCAGACTATGATATATAGAAAACCCATTAAAGAAAGAGAAAATATATAATTTATGCTTAAAAATATAAAAGTTATAAATGAATAGATAGACAAACAAGGCATTATTTCATTTTTTTCCTAGATAAGTTTTTGACATACCTAAACTCCAGTACACGCAAATTTGTATCATTAGATGAAAAAAATTGTGGCATAACACTCATACAGTGCAATAAAAAGTAATTACTAATTATAATGTTTCTAAACTAGTCATAATTTTTTTAGCGCCTTATTGGAATTCATGAAAATTTACTTAGTACAATACCAATGAAACTTACATAGTATATGGGAATTTTAATATGTAATTATGGAATGACAAAAATTAGTATTTCAATATTTTAATGATATTAATACTTTAAATAAATATCTTAAGATTAATTATGAAAATAACTAAATGATTAATTTTAATCAGAAATTTAAAAAATTGTCAAATTATGAAAATGAATTTTATTTCTAAAGAATTTCAATGTTGGTATTTATTTTATATACAAAAAGAAGACAGAATGAACATTAAGAAACGAAATTCAGAAAATTTTTAACAGAAATTTATATTAATATATTATTTACAATAAATCTATCAAATTATTTAAGTACTTAAAAAGTTTATTTTATTATCTGCTGTTGTTAACACACAATGTATTTTTTTTATTTTTATTTTTTATCTAAGAGTACAAGTGTTATAAAACTTATTGAGATAGATTAACAATAGTACTATTCTTTTTAAAATAATTATTTAAACAAAATAAATTTCTAACAAAAATTCTGATATTTGTATACAAAAACTTTATTTTACTAGTCAATGCTATTTTAGAAATGATTATTAGTTTTACACACCATGCAACTATTAAAAATATAAAATATTACAATAATTTTCATGTGTAAATGCTATTAATTTCATTTTAAATTATAAATAACAGTATTTTTATATTGGGTTTTCATACATAAATTCCATTGGTTACTTTATCTAAATAATAGTGTTACATCTCTATTTTAATAATAATAATAAAATATCAAGAACTATAAATATTTAAACAGTTAATTTTAGTTTCAGTAATACAATGTATTTTTCATCAATATCAAATGCACAACAACCAATTTGACATCTGTGTAATTACGTTATGATCCAACATATAAAATCTCACTTCTGGTGTCTGATGTAGGGAACAAGCAGTCGTACGATCACAATGGGGACAGAATATATATAAATCCCAAGAATAACAGCACTCATGAAGTTCCTTATTAGTTTTCATTTTTATTATGAACTAGCAAGTCACTTTTACCTGAGGATAAAAACAAGTATTTAAGATTATCAAAATGATGTTATTTTAAGAAAATTGCATATTTCAGAATAATATGTAAAAATAAATATTTCTCTCATAAATTAATATTTAAAAACACTCAAAATGGGGACAATGATTGTGGTAAAGTATTCATAATCATTTTAAAACATAAAATCCAAGAATTATGATATGTTTTAAAAATGTTTCGTAAACTTTTTAAAGGTATTACTGAATAACACATTACTTCATAAGTTTGTCAGATCATAGATGTTTAAAATATTCGAAAATGTATACAATTTGAAAAAAAGTTATCTCTGAATGACATGTGTTGTTGTTTCTAGCCTTATCCTATCTTGTTAACCAATAGACCAAACTAGATCCATGAAACCATGAACTAAGAAAAAGTCTAAAACAAGAAGAGGACTTCGAAATAAGTCCTTTTTATCAAGTCCTAAGCAGGAAAGTAGATATTAAGGGGTAAAATACTTGATGTTGCATTTCCTGCACATGGGAAAGATCTTGTTGCCTTGGTCAATTCTAAGGCATTTCATGTGTCCACTTAATAGTCTTTATAACATTGTCTCATGCACATGACTACCCTTAAAAAATGACACCACATCCTAGTTGTCAGCCACCATAAGAGTGATGAATCAGAGGAGAATATTTAGATGAAGTAACGACAGATTTGATTTTTGAGCAGATCTCCAAAAAAATCAGGATGCTAGATGTAAGGGCCATTAATATTACCTGCTTTGCCAAGACATCAGTCACTTCATTTCTAATAAGGCCAGCTAGTGAAGGGATCCATTGTAGAAATACAAATAACACTAGCATATTTCACAAATACCTGCCAATTATTTCAGAATTTATAGTAATCTTAGCAATAAAACTCATGAAAATTTCAAAACAATTGCAAAATCAGAATTTCTTGCACTGATAATGCATGGGTTAATTAATAAAAAATAAGAATATAAAATTTTTTTAAATCAATTCCTACTTAGGACAACAAAGAAAAAATTTTTATTTAATTTATTATTTTTTTATTAAATTTCATATTGTTATTTTGTGAAGCATGGATCAATACAGTTAATACTGTTTGTTTGTTTAATTTATTGCTTTGATGTGAAAACATGAAGAGTCTAGGCTAAAGCTTTATCATCTTTGCCATTGCAAAAGTAAACTTTCATTTCACTACCTTGAAGAATGATTATAAATAATTTTCATTCATTTTTTTAAAGTAGAAAAAATTTCCTCTCTCATAACACTTTTTACCCCCACTAATATATTTCAAAATCATAAAGTTGATTTTCAAAGGAAGTAATAAATTTATTTTTTAATACCTTATACTTTTATCCAATACGCCTGACTTAAAGTTTCTACTGAATTGGCATACATAAGAGGCACATTTATTTCAATTTTTAAATTAAAAGATCAAAAGATCATTGTAGGTTTTATTTTAAGTCATTATTATGCTCTTCAAATTCGTAAGAACGAAATGTTTAATATTATTTGAAAATAATTTTTTTCAAATTAAAATATCATTTCTCTACAAAATAATCAGAATTTATCACATTCCCAATAAAGAGATAGGATATTATATATATTTACCGGTAGGTTATTATTACTGATAAATATTCAAGTATTTATAACATTTACCAAGTTTAGTGGGGATTATGAATAATAATCAGTTATTATACATAATCACCAGATTAATCATTTTTACCATGACATATTGACTAAATTTTTCCAATTATACAATTTTAAAATAACTTTTAATTCTTTTATTTATGCTTTAAAAATCATAAAATCAAATTTTACTTACAATATTAAACTAACCAAATTAAAAGTATTTATAAACAAAGTAATTTCTGATAAGTATCATTGAAAAATTTAAGAATAATTGAAAAGTATAATGTAATACTAAATAATGAAAGATCAATTTTCTTATAAAAATCGTATTATAAAACATATTTATCATAGCAATGGTTATTAATAATTTCTATTAAGATTGAAACTAATGAGTCATTTTTGATCATATTGGGATAAAATGTTTATTTTAATGGCAGAATTACTATGAATACACATGGTTGACAAATATTTGCTTTATACAAAATCAAAAATAACATTTTACATTCCTAAAGCAGATTAATAACTCATTATTATTGCCTTTTCCTTTAGTATTTTTATAATCCAATTTCCTATTTCAGCTTTATATAACAATAATGAATCTAAAGCTATCAAGTATGCATAGCAAATCATTTACGAATTTTTATCATTTATGAAAAAATAATGAAAGTATTGAGAATTTTAATAAATAAGTGCAAAAAAATTTTTTAAAATGTTTTTACAAAGTAAGAGGAGTGATAGTACCTACTTAGATGAGCAATAATTACACTAAAACATAAGGGTCACATTTCACTCTAAGAGGCAGAAAAGAGAAATATTAGAATTCTTATCTGAACTTACAGCAGTCTCAGGAAAGAGAATAAAAAACATTAAAAATTGTAAAATCAGATTAATTGTTAGGTGAAAAACTCACAGCAAGTGCTCAAAATACCTGCATGCATGTTGTTCCATAGTTACAACCCTGAAGCAGCAAAGGATGGATCTTTGTTGATGTGTTCATTTTGTTCGCAACAACGAGTTTCGCCACAATTGAGCTTAGTTGAGAGGAGCCTCATATGCCCTCAGAAGAAAAGGTCTAATGGATTGAGGTTAGGTGAGCAACGAGGCCGAGACACAAGTCCGCCATGTCCAACGAATCGTGCATAAATCGCATGTCTCTCTGGATGGTAAGCATAACAGTTTGCACTAAGCTGGGTAGTATTTGTTCCAAGAAGATATGGTAGGTTGTCTCAATTATACGGTTTGACATGCAGTAAGGACCTACACCAGGTAACCACTAAGTATAATACCTGTTCAGACATTCACAGAAAATTTTTGCAAATGTTTACAAGGGGTAGTGCTGTAGGTATTGCGTGTTGTCAGACCAAATGTATTGATTGCACATGTTGAAAACGCCTTCTCTGCTGGATGTTGCCTCTTCACTAAATACTAACGCAAGAATCATTATTCTTCATTCATAGCATCCACTCGACAACGTCCAAACTACTCGATATTGGTTTAATAACAGGAATAATCACCTGTGTGCAAAGATTGCACTTTATGAACATAGTAGGGTGCAAGTGTAAGATACTCTACATCACTGGTTGAGAAATATCCATTTCATATATGGCACCACCCACGTACATATGAAAGGAGCTGCTTCAAATATAGTCAAAGTTTGTACTTCCACATTTCTAGTGTTTGTGCAGTTAGCAAATATCTCAGGTTGCTGTTAGAGAAGGGAAACAAATAGATTTCTCAGAGTCATTGATCAACACTGGAAAAGGCAGAATGACTTGGAACATGACGAATGGAAACCACTGTTTGTAGTACAATCTCCATGCTTTATGTCTATTCCCTTTTGCTTCACCATATAAAAGGTGCACACCTGCCCCAATTCCTCATACTTGTACTCAGATATAGTATTTAAGAAAATTTTCGGATGATTTTATCAATATAGAACTTGAAGTGATGTTGCACTGTATTTAAAAGACGTTTGTTGATTATTTGTGTCTTATTGCGGTATGAACTAAATGCAAAGAACTGCCTTTTCTATGAGGAAAGTTGCATATAAATTCTTAATAGTCTTAAAACATATACCATGTAAGAAGATACAAATTGATGTCAGAGGCAATGATTTGTATTGCTTTACAATGCAAAATTCACTTGTAAGCCTGTATAACACAGAAAAATATTGAAAGACCAAAGAAAATTGAGCATTTAGGGTGTCTGATAGGAATCAAATTCATTAGCTTGTTGATTGCATGTAAGCAGCGGTGAAGAGGGAGCGTAATCCACCTAGACCATCAAGATTCACTGCTTTCACATGACACATTTTTAATTCTTTTCTACCTCTCTAAGTGGAATGCTACTTAATGTTCTATGATAATTCTTGCTCATTAGGATGGGTATTATAATTCTTCTTAACTTATAAAAACAATTTAGAATCATCTTATTTATGTCCCTTGAAAGTTTTATAATTACAAAAGAACTTTCAAACATTTTTGAGGAAAATTTTGTAAATTTTTTAATTTTCCAAGAGATGTACAAACCTCTAAATTGGATACTATCTTGTAGAAAAATTTTCCATATAAGATATTAATAACAAATGTGAGATTATTATATGAAGAAAATCATTTGATAATTCAAATAAGCAGAGAATCCAATTTATTTTTGTCTATTTGAGGTCAAATTAGCTTTTCTATACAAAAGATGCACAATGTCATAGGGTGAAGAAAATTTGTATTATTCAGTCACAATAATATATATTATACTGTATCCTTCATTCACATACTCGTAACTTATTTTCTGTACACACTACATGAAACTAGGTTTTTTCCATCCCCATATTGCAATTTGAAAATTATAAGAGGATTCTCTTAAATATATATATTTAGTATGAGATTTTTTTTGGAAATTTTGAGCTATATAAATATGCATAATTTATCAAACTAAAAATTACCATTCTTCTTTTTTCATAATAATGTACTTTCATTGTATTATTAATAATAAGACATCAGTTTATAGAATATATTTATAATAATCTATCCACACAGGAATCCCTTTTTCATATTTTAATAATTAAAAAAAAAATATTGAATAAAAATTTTATATGCTTAAAAGTAAATTAAGCAAACACTTTATTAGTTATGTTATTAAATAAAGTTTAATATCAATGTAAATGAAGTTAACGATCAGATAAATCAGTGTTTTTGTAAGTACTTTTTTCCTAGTAAGTAACAAAAATCATTATATTTAAAAATTTTGTTACACAGTTATGGGTATCCTAATTTATCCCTGCTTTTAGTAAGTTTTTTCTTTTATACATGTGATTGATGTAGCTAGAAATTTTATTAAAATTATTGTAAAAGAAAAAAAAAACATGTTTTATATGATTGATAATCACTATTTTTAGTTGCCATCTAAAATCCTGCTTCCTAGTTGAACAAAGTGTTTTAAAATATGCTAAGAACATATCTTGAAATGTTGACTTAAAAATCAGGCAAAGTTCTTTGATTATAATAAATTGTGAGATGTTTCAAGATCTTTAAAGCCAAATATCACACGGTTAAAATTCAAGTATTGGGAAAACTGTATAGTTGACAACGTTTCATTGTGAAGTGATTTTTGAAGACGTCATAACACAAAAGTTGTGAGCAGATGCAAAGTAAAGTGTTGGGGAATTATATCTAGCATAAGAGTTATGTGAAAAAGGTACTGATATACTTGCAGATCAGAAATAATACCTATCACTGCCTTATAATGATAGTGCATTGTAGTAATGACACCTATCACTGCCTGGTGATGGAACATGTTACTAGATATTTAGCATTTAATTGCTTGCAGGAATACGAGACACAAATATAGAGTCTGAATAAAAACCAAACTTAGATCTGTAATTTATTAAAAAAGCACCATCTAATGTTAAAATTTTATACTATTTTTATTCACTAAAAAAATTCAATTACTACGTTGTGCTCTACATAAAATTTCTTAAATTTTAGAACAATAGAGCTTAATTTGTAGACAACTTTAAAATAGGCTTGTTTAGTTACAGTTATTCTGTATTTTGAAAAAAAGTCCTACATATAAAGATTGAAATAATGTTAGATAAGTGACTTATTTTAAAAAGTACTGCAACTAATTTTGATGAAAAATATAATATTAAATACACAAATGAGCTAAAAACTAATACCACGATTCAATAAAAAAAATTAAGGATAATACTGAAAGAACATACCTTGATACCTTTGCTTTATAGCTAAGCATTAAATATGAAATAAAAAATTAACAAGTATTTTACAATAAATTTTCAAAAGTAATAACTAATTTATTATCTTATAACGTTTAATCTCCAAAGAATAATATATTCTTAAAGAGCATAAATCTTAAAGAATTTCTTTCAATTTACACATCAATTCGCATTATGTTTTATTCAACAGTCACATAGATTTTAGCTTTTAGTTCTGCTATTAATAAAATTTACTGAAATGAAATTTTACCTATTAGATTGAATGTAAAATAAAAAAAAAATAAAATAAAAAAAATAGGGATATTTGATTGATAAAAAGTTGAGATTTATTATCTAAGAAATTTGCATTCTTATTGAATGACATAATGATACAAAAATTTTATTGCTAATGATTTTGAGAGTAATTTTCGTTTATGGAAAAAAGCTTTTAGTTTTCTAAACTTTTCTAGATAAAATGAGAATTTTTTTTAAGGATTAAATAAGAAATAAAAAAACCTTAAAATATTTTGTTAAGAACAATGTTTTAACGAAATGATTAGAATTTAAATCAAAATATTTAAAGAATATCCAAATAGAAAATTCAATATTTAGTTAATAATAAATATTAAATTTTAATTGAAATGCAAAATTTATTAAAATACTCATTACATTAATTTTAACAAAGCATATTTTTAAATGCAATTGAACATTTCAAGCAGAGAAACAAATACTTTAATTTTTCTAGATAGGTGAAGGTATTTAAAATTAGACTATATATTAAGCCTTTACAATATTAAATCCAACTAAAAAATTAAATAGAAAATCTACAAACAATGTTTGCATTTATAGTCATACAAATTTTAATACATATACAGAAAATTATAAATAGTAGTATCATACTTATATTTAGTTAAAGTAAATACAACATTATCTGATAGTAAGACCTGCCAAGCATTTTAATTTTATTACCAAAAAAAAAAAAAAAAAAATTAAGTTTTAAAAAAAAAAAATTATATCAAGGAATGATTAGCTAATTAACATCTGGAATAAAAACTGTCATATTTAATCTAATTTAAAGTTGAATTTATTAAAAACATTGATTGTTGCTTTAATATATGGATAATTGTATAAAAAAGGACAATATTGAAACATAGAATCTAAGAAATAAATTAACATAAAATGTTTTTTGTTGTGTATAAGCAGATTTACTAGCTTGACTTCTCCATACCCGGTTCTTATATTAGGACACGTAAATGCAGATGAAAATCTAAAGGATCTAAAGCTTTTTTTTTTTTTTTTTTTTTTTTTTTATTTCAACCATGATGGTTATTGATCCATTAACATTACAAATGAATGCTTAACAAATTATTTTACAATGTCAAAAATTGAATGACACATTCAAATTTTCGAAATTGATGTAGATTAAGCAGTTTTTGGGATACAAAATATGGTAATTTATAAAAAACAGACGATCAATCTTTTCTTTTAACAAAATTTATCAAGATTTACAATTGTATA
>JAPDSC010142068.1:21577-59730 GCA_026290005.1 Latrodectus geometricus
ATAAAACCTTTAAAAAAACGGTAGTAAATTGTAATGATTATTGAAATATGTTTATTACTTACATAGCAAGAACATACATGGACATTTTTTTAAATACTGCAAAAATTCTAGGTGTTTGGTGAATGGTAGAGAGAAGTAAGAATTCTTTAAATATTTAAGAAAAAGCTTTAATTTAAAAAATTTTTAACTGTCACAATGTCAAAAATTTATTATAATTTTTTGCAGAAGTTAACATTTTGGTTCGACTTTATGCCTTACGATCACTTTATTGCACAGAGGGGTAATTGGATAGGAATCTAAAAGTTAAAAGTGAATTTAAATTAATTAGGACAATCATGTTTGAGAAGAGAATGAAACCAACTGACAATTGAACTGAAGGCAAAGAATTTACAATTCAGTAGGTTGTTCAGATTTGGAAAAAAAAAAAAAAAAGTATTTCTCTGATCTAATTTTATAAGTGGATTTTTAAAACTACTATAAAAATTTAACTTTGAGGTAAGAATCAAATACATGAACTGATCAATTGAAGGTCAGGCAATTCAATTATTATCAAGTAAAAAGATAGTGATTTTATTTGTAAAATATAAAATGAATACATTAAAGAGTAGTTTTAATCAAATTGATGAATGATCTTTTAATATTTTAATCAATTGTTGGAATTTATTTATTTCCAGAATTGAAAGTACTATCGAGATTTTTCAATAAAAATATTAAATCTTTCCCCAAAAGAAGGTTCACATATTTTTTGTAAAATATTTTTAATTCAACAAAAATAAAAATGTTCCTTTTTGAAATAGTATATATATAATTTGCTTATAAGTTTAAAATAATAAAAGTATAAAACAATAAATTTTAAAACAAAAAATAAAATATTTTGAATTTTGTATACTATGCAGGAAATTAAAATACATTATAAGATAAAAATAATGAAAATTTTATATCATATTCAAAACTTACTTTTAGGTATATTATGGCATCAGTTCCATATCCTTCTGCTGATGTGATAATCAGATCTCCTTGAAAATATCGAGCATATAATCTAGACAAAGGTAGTCCATAACCATAACCAGCCTTTAAAAATTAATGGAACATACTTATTTAAAAATTAATGAATTTAAATTTCAACTTGAAATTTAAGATTTATGTTTAAGAAAAAAAATACACAATTTTAACAGTTAACTTCATATTATTTCAAATAAAGATTATTTTGGCGAACAAAAATTTATTGCCTATTAAGAAATCAACCAGTAAATTTGAATTATTTTGTAACAGATTTAAAATATCATTTGCATACCGCCTTATGTAATTCTTTAGTGTTTCAAATTTTATAAGACTTACTAAATTAAATAAATGAAGTATTATAAAATGTTAAAAATCAAAATATTATAAAATTTAAAAACATTTAAAATGAACCAGATCTCAATTTATTACAAAAATTCTTGATTGAATTTATTTAGCTAAAAATGTATAAAGAAAAACCTAATAGTTATATTTTATGGTACTATTAAATATAAAGTGGAATTATAACTTAATTACATTTACACAAAAAAATTTTACAAAAAAAAAAAAAAAAAATTATTTAATTAGTGGAACAGGTTAAAAACAAATTTAATATAGTAGAAAAATCATTAACTTTACCAGAGGAGCAGATTCTACAGAGGCTGAAGGTTTTGGAGCAGTTGAATACATATACTGGAACAAGTTCTCTGTCAAAGAGCGAGGTATTCCTCCACCTCTATCTGACATCTGAAAAATAAAGGAACCAATAAATCATACAATGTTTTTGTTGAAAAGTTACAATCGATTCAACACTTAATTTCAAATAATATACTTATTATATAATTTAAGATTCATTGATTTTTTTAAAAATAGAAATAGATTTGAAATAATAAAACTAATATCATTTAATATTAAGATTAATGGAAATTCAAACTAATCTTACAGTTTAATAAGCACATAAGTAATTTTGCAGGTACAAGCACTGTACATAACATATCAGTATAACTCATTTCTAAGTAGTTTTTTAATTAAAAAACCTGATTTAAATTATGGAAAGAAATATTATAGACAATCATGGGTAACATTTTAAAGGGAGTAAGAATTCAATAAAAACAAAGTTTTACTAAGTTTTTAATAATAAATTAAGTTTTCATATTATTAAAAATTTGTTAAATATTTACTTTAATAGTAAGATCTTCTTTCCCAAGTGCTATTAAGACATTTATTGGGGGTAAATTATCAGCATCACTTCCATGGTATTCCACAACTGCTCTCATGGCATTCTATGAAGATTAAAACAATTAAGTTATTAATAAATTATAGTTGCATTATAAATATTAATATCATTCAGCTAAAAAGACAGATTTTAAAAGAGATTTTTAAAATTAAAAAATAATTTTCAATTCAAAATCTAATTACATCTCTTTACTGTGCACTATACATTAAATAAATAAATTATACAAATTTAAAAATGATAGTTTAAATTCAATTCCTTTTAAATATGTTAGAAAAATCTATAATAATAATCTTCATATTCATAACCACAATTCTAAAAATTCAAATGATTTAAATATAATTTTGCAAAAGGATGTAATACAATAATGCCTTTAAAGTTGAGGTATGTGGAAAACTTAAAAGTATATTAATCAGCCAGTTTAATATTACTTATTCAAAAGCATTTCTGCATCTAAAAGAATATCAATCTCAGTTTTAGAATGGCTTTAAAATGTTGTTTTCATTCATTAGTTAGTTAATTTATCAGTGGGAAGGAAGTAAATACAGTAAAATGTAGCACCCTAGTAAAAGAAAAAAAAATTTTTTTGCCCTCTTATATTTTCAGGAATTAGAAATCATTGCTTTAAACTTCTATATAAATATAAAATAAAGTGAGAAATAATTTCATACACCCAAGAAAAAAAAAATTTCATAATTTATTTACAAGTAAAATGTCTGAATTAACACATAAACGAGTAATGCTTAGGGTATTTTTTTTTTCACACAAAATTTTTGATCTAAGGAATGATAATCTCATAAAATTCAATTGTTATAATTTCTATTAAGTTGCTTTATAAGCAATTTTAAAACATTCGTTAAACAATTTGAAGAAATGCACGAGTGAGATTAAATGCTATAAATGGCTATTAATACATATTACTATTAAAAGTTGTACGGTATTTTAGTTTATACAGTAATGAATAATTAGGATGTATATGTTTAACAAATCAATTAAATGCGTTTAATGAATTCCCAGGATTTTTTTTTAAGCAAGGTAATTAATTACATTGCTTTAAAAAATGTAATAAAGCAAGATTAAATGTTGAGCTTTAAAAAGAGATTCAGTCAATAAATTGGGTAGGGACTCCATGATATAAATAGCTAATGCAAAATTTCATTATTCTAGACAATGTAATAAGCCTGGTGGCATAGTAGTAACATTTCACGCTCTTAACGCACATGTCTAAAGTTTATCATCGGTCTGGGCAAGATCGACTTGGGCTTTTATCCCTTTACTTGGTTGTTAAAACTGAGTATCAAGCATACTTAAGAACTAAACACAGTGGGTTTGTGTTAAGCATATCACTTAACTGGGATATATGCTTCACTTTGCAGACCTTTGGTCCAAAAAAAAAAAAAAAAAAAAAACAGATATGGGCACTGTAAGCCCCCAACCACCCTTAATGGGCTATCGTACCACAGAATTTAGTTTAGTTTAGATAATGTAAACATATGAAATTACAGTAATGTTAAGATAAAAGTATTTTTAAAATGAAAAATAACTTTTAAATTAAAGTTTCATAATATTATAAAAACACTGGAAATATAATTTTAAAATTTACAATAGTATTTCAATGCCTACCTTAAACAGTTCAAATAGCATGTGGTATAAATGAGATGGCACATATACAACCGTTATTGGAGAACTGGGATCATTAGCTAAAATATAAGCAGAATATAAAAATCCCAAACAATAATAAAAATAATATTTTTTAAAAATATTACAGTTTCCTTAAAAATTTCATTATAAAATTCTATAAAATAGAATTAATCATATTTTATTAGAAGTTATTTGTTATTATTTATCTCAGCTTATTATAAAAATAAAATCATATGTCTTACAGAAACAGATCAGACATCTAAAAAGTGCTATCAACAAACTACCTAATATGAATTATTTGTAACATGAACAGTTAAATGAAATTGTTTTCACTTTTAATTAACTACAGTGAAGTTAGAAACAGAACTTATGTAAGTAAATAACTGTAGAATTATTATGAGTAAGTAACTGTAAAAGTATCATACTGGTATTCATTAAGGTCTTTAATATCTGCTTCTTACATTTTGCATGAATCCTATCTAAAATGAAGTCATGGAAGCGAGCATTTGACAATTCTTGATTGAGTTCAAGAACTATCATTTAATAAGACAGAAATACAGTCTTATTAAACGATAGTTCTTGCATATAGCAGACATAACACTTAATTTTGAAAATGTTAATATTATGATTTATTGTTAACCTTTACTTGTTTTCCTATGAATATAAGCTTCTTTTTATAATATGAGTAGCAAATAGAATAAGAATTCATCCAATAATTATGATAATTTAAATAAAAGAAAATACATGAATTTGTAGGTCTGTTTTCCTGTGATTATATGGAATATTCTTCAGATAAGTTCATAGCTCTGCATAGAAAATTACAAAGAACTTATACTTTTATTGATTTTTTACTATCTGAGTAATTATTTTGAATTTCAATATAAGCTGACAAGTTCTAAATCAATTAACTAAAAGAATTAATATGCTTAGTACATAAAATCATATCCCTTTGAATTAATTTTCATAAAATTTGAAATCTTAATACTCAGAAAAATGAAAAAAAATAAGAGATTCGGGGAAGAATCTAATTAGCAATAGTGTATGAAACAAAAAATATATATAAATAATTAAACAAGAGTTTAAATAAAGAATAAATCTTTTTAAAATCATTCTCAACTTTATTTTTAGTAATCTAGCAATAACAAAATGTGAATAAAATTATCTGGTTGAAAAATAAGCAACTTTTACTATAGATCTGCATAGAAAATCCCCTTTGAAATCAATATTATTTTTTACATATTGTATTTAATTTATATGATAAGATTTTTGTATTTCAAATTTTCTAAAAAAAATTATGAAAATATTTCTAAAATTTGTTTATTTACAGTCCCACAAACTTACATTTAATTTCATGTGTCTCATATACTTAATAAATTTTACAATTAAAATGAAACCATTGTTACTAAATTTCTATAATGTACACCTACACACTTTAAATTTGTGAACAATATTAAATATTTAATTTTTCTCTGCATTTCTTTCTCAAACACTCTAAGCTTTTAAAAACTGTCCACCTAATTTATATCAATATTATTATCAATATATAATCAATATTATTTGTTTTCTTCTACTAATATTACATTAAAATTTTACTACTTTATAAGGTTAATTTTTTTCTATATTATTATTATTGCAACAAAGATTACTTCATTGCAATTAAGCAAAAACTATTACAGAATATTTACTTAATAGAATGCTGTTGTAACACATAAATAAAAATATTGTACGGAATTAAAAAGTAACTCCAAAAAATATCAATTATTTTATGTTTAGAGAACCCCTATACAATATAAATGTAATTATTTTACAAATATAAACAATTCTATCATTCAAGCCACATAAATAAATTAAAACAGAAATTTACCACAATATTCACTGATTTCGAGAGAAGGGGAAGCCATGTAATACTGATCACAAAGAAACCGAGCATTTTCATAGGCATCTATAACAAGAATAAATAACATAACAAATTAATGATTTTAGTATATCAACATAATTTCATTTTAACATAAACTTTAATATCTATGAAGATTATATCTAAAATTATGATTTGAAAAAGTTGCAGAGTGAGAAATACTGGTCAGGGTGTATTTATAATTGGAAAGCAATGGAATTTTAAAGATTTATTATAATTCTTTTAACACAAGATAAGAAAAGAAAAAGGGGAAAAAAAATCAAGAGCTTTCCAAGAGTAGCTACAGCTTTTGCAAAAAAAAAAAAAAAAAAAAAAAAAAAAAACACATTCTTTATATTGAGCCCGATTTTTTAATGTCTAATAATGAATGATAAAAAAAAAACCTCTAAAAATTAATTTTTATTTTGTAAATCAAACAAAGCTTTATAGTCGAGAGTACCTGATAAAATTTAAATTATTCAGATCAACAGTTCTTACTTACCTGCATTAGAAATTATTTTAAAAATTCACTTAGAGAAATAAATTCACATGCTTTTATGTTTTAATAAAGTTTGTTACATACTTAAAAACAAATTATGTTTCACAAAAACAATGCCAATTTTTAATTCCCATACCTTAAGTTATCCTGGCTCATAACATGATTCACAACAAAAATAAAAGAAGATGAAACAATGCATTTTATTTTTGTTTTTCATAAATGTCAAACACAAATGCACACAATCCTAATCATTATATAAATACCAAAAATTTTATTTATATCAATTAAAAAAAAAACTGGAATTTGGCATAGTCTACTTGATAAATGAAAACTAATCAAAAGGAAACAAATATCATCTAAAAGAAGAATGAATACATTATTCACTAACAGTATAAAAATAAAATTTTCAGACAACAGAAAATACCACTTAAAACACAATAACTATTCATTTATTATTAATTTTTCTAGTTTGCTTGTAGGTTGCATGAATTTACAGAATCTGAATTATTTTTTAGATATAGTGTAAGACAAAAATATTAAAAAAAATAAAAAATAATAATAATTAAAACATATTTTTATTCAACTGAGCAAAACAAATAATTGTATGACTTAAAAGATTTTATCCTAAATTTTTTAAGGAGGAATTTTGATAAACTTAACAAGCAAAAACATTTTTCAAAATCTATCACTTCTATACAAATTTATTTTAAATATAAGTAGTTTTAATAAATTCATTTGCATCTGTTAATGATAAACTTATAATTTATGCACTTACATTACAAAATACCAAAAAATTTAATTTTATTACATTTAACAAAAAATTACCTTTTAAAACAGATGTAACTTGGCAGTTAGGATCTATACATCCAATATGTCGGGGGTGACCATTTAGATTTGAGCCAAATAAAGATGCTGAAACACAATAACCTTTTAGAAAATTTTCATAGATTTCTTTAGATTAATGTCTTTTAATACAAATTTTGTTTCTTTACTAATCTGAAGAATTTTCAGTTAAAAGTAAATTTTTCAAATTAAGTATAATAATATTTGCTATCAAATAGATTTCTGTAGACAAAATATATATAAAAGTGAAGTACTTTATATTTAATTAGTCTTAAGTTTCTATTATTTAAAAGACTTATGTTTTTTAAATATAATTAAGTTTAAAGAAAAATTTATATAGAGATAATATCTATGTTTAAAACCTGTTAGAAGACACATTCTTAAAGATACTACATTTATTTCTCTGTAAAGTTTTTCATGTCTTATAAAATGCTGGAATAATAAATAACATAGGAACATAATATATAACAAAAGAAACATATTATTTTTTTATTTATTATGTTACAAAATAAGTAGTCAAAATGCATATACAGAAGATTTCAAAAAATGTAAAAGAAAAAATTAAAGTTGAAATGAAAAGAAGTGGATTTCAGAAGCTAATAACATTCTATTCTATGATTAAAAAAAAATTTATAGAATGTTTTTTTATACATAGATAACAAAATTTCTGTTACCTCAATTCATTGTATTCAGACATTATTAATTTAATTATAAATATAATTGTAGTAAAAAAGTGAAATTTCTACTCATCTGCAAACTTTTATTTCAACAGTATCATTTTTATGATTATAGACAAAGCCTATAGTGAATTCAAAACAACTTTACAACAGGAATTGTTTCTGAATCCAATTATAGTCAATCTTAATTTTGTCAATTTTACATCAAAATAGAATTGTAATATGTGAACCAAGAATAGCCCAACATTGATATGTAAAAATAAATTAAAGTGAATAAAAAAAAATACTAATCAAGTAACAATTTCAATCAGAACTGCAGCATTCTTTTATGTAGATAATTAATCAAGCTTTAAGGTAAAAAATTTCTTGGCCATAGAAAAATAAATTTTTAAATAAGAATCATAAAACAGAATTCAAGTTATACAACTTTTATCATTTTACATAAAATGGAGGTATTTATTTAAAATAGCATTTTTACAAGTGGTTACTTTAAATACCGTTATTATAAATGTGGTTTTAAATGTCAGTTTTATGTTTATTTTTTCTGAAACCAAATAATTTAACATTTTATAAATGTAAGAAATATGAAACAAAAATAGTATTTCTTAAAGTTTATTTTAATTCTTGAATGGCTAATTATCATTTGATTAAATTTGTATTACATCCATTCATTATTTTTAAAAAAGTTCAGTGATTATTAATTTCCAATCATGACTCCACTGATAAAAAAAAATAAAGTTTAATTTCTCAAACTTACTGTGTTGATTAATTAACATCCTTATGGAAATTCGGCTCATATAGAATCTATCCAGAAAATATTGTATACTATGTTCAGTTTGTTGATCTAGCTGACAAACTTCTTTTAATTCTATCACTCCTTGAGCCATTGTTGGAACAACATCATTGTGACGGTTGTGAATTTTCAGTAAACGCTCACAAAAACTGAAAAAATGTATGATTCCAGATAACTTATCAATGTTAAATTTTCACTAAAAGAATAAAATTTACGCAAAATTAAAATATCAGCACAAAAAACAAATTTTAGAAGTTTGTTTTTAATTAAAAATATATTATCAAAGTTTATTATTTTTAACATTTATTGCAAACGAATTATGACAATGCAATTTTAATTTTAATCGTAAAACTATAATAATTTAATATCTAAATATTATGCCTTGTGTAAAGAAGGCTACAATTTATTAAGAAAAAGAAACTATTTTTTCTTTTCCTTAATAACACATAATCACTCACACAATTTAACAAAATATAATTTCCAATTTCAAATACAATACTAATGGTTAACATAACACTTTGATTGCATAAATTTTTTATAAGAAAATCAAATATTTTGAGTATGTCTAGGATAAATTATATTGTTATATATTAATTCAGTAGTTGCTCTAAGCTCTATATTAAAACATGATTGTATAAATCCTAATATTTCATTATGATTTTAGTAAAAAATAAATCTGGTAAAATTAAACTCAGTCAAATATAAAAAATAAAAAAGCTAAAGTAAAGTCTGATTATTGTTATTCTTTATACATTAATGTTCAAAATACAAGATTTCTTGTTTTACCATAAATATAATATAAAAGCTCATTCTAGTATATTTGAAAACTCAAGCAAACTATACTATCAAAAATGTTTTAAAATGCTTACCTTTCTATGGTTTTAGAGTCACTGGCATCAACATTTTCGTATACAAGAATTTCTTCAAAACTCTTTTCATACCTTCAAAATAGAAATTTTATTTTATTTATAACAAGAAGGTATACTAAATTATCCAATTAATTAATGGAACATATGCTCATTTTCAGTAAAAATTTCATTTAAAAACTTTTAAAAATATTTTAAAGTTTTTTACATTTGAAAAGAAATTATTTTTATTAGTAGAATAATAAAAGGGGTAAAAATTTTAAAAATTACACTACATTTTTATATATTATATTTTATGTTTATTGAAATTATAGTAAGTCATTGCATCATAGGTATGAGATAAATAAATATGAAAAGGAGGTTGCCCTTGAATAAAACATAAAAACTTCATCTTCTTGAACAAAGCATAATGCAAGATCAGTTCCAGAAATTTTGCTGCTTTTAATAAAACCAGAAATTTACTACTCTCATTATAAATAGCTTACACTGCATTTTCTCTCACAGTCAATTTTAATGAGTTTTTTTTATTTCATAAATAAATATTTTACAAAAAATTAAATAACAATATTTATTTCTATTTGAAGTAATGTAATTCCTAAGAAAGAAAAAACTCAAGTTTAAAAATGTTTGAAAAATGATTATAACATGTACCACAAATGCAGTGGTAATTAACTGTTTTTAAAAAATTACATTAAAATTTCTTTAAAAAGTTTCTTTACAAAATCAAAACAAGTCAATTTTTTTCATTTTATTTCATAAAATCTTTTTTATTAATTTTAACTTAATTTACAATTAACTTTAACTTAATTTTAACATACATCAAATTAAATTTTAAGGGTGTTTGACAAGATGGCAAGAGAATTCAAACAAGGGACAAAAGCAAACCACTTTAATGATGATTTCCCATTGGAAAAAAATAAATAAATAAAAATAAATAAATAAATAATACAATCTATGTTTTGAAAGTAAAATTTAAAAAGTTAACTCCTTTAATAAATTTATATTTAAGAAATAAGATAAAATTTAATGTACTGATGATTTCAAAACCATCATATTGCCATTGTCATCCAAAAGAAGTTTTAGACAATAAGCAGGGAGGATATTTAAAAATCATCAGTCTAAGATAACAATCCAGAAGTTTAAGGAACGAACACACAAAAGAAAAAGTATATCCATAGCTTATTGAATTACACTGGCTAGAATTGAATATGAAACTTTTTCCAGAAAATAAATTCTAAGAACATATTAATAGATTAAAGTGAACTCCATTGAACATTGAAAAAGATTTTTATACAATGGGTAACCAAACACAAATTATTTAGTGAAATAAAGTAATTTAATATTATTAAACACATCACTTTCCACTAAATTATAATAGTAAGTTTTTACAAAATTATTTTCCTTATGATAAATTTCTATACAAAAATTAACAATCCTAGAATATACATTTATTAAATATTTTTCTTTCCTGCTGGCAAATTTTAAATTTGTATTATAAATTAGAATGTATAATTTTAATTTAATTCCTTTACTTAAGTACGATACAGAAAAAAGATAAATCCTTTCGTTTAAATTAAAGATTCAGAAATAAATCTTCTTACCAGCTTTGTACCAATGCAACTGAAGGCATTCGAAGTAAATGTTCAGGTAACAACTGGATTTCTTTCATGATATTTGCCAAGCGAACAGGAAGTTCTTTCCTCAAAAATATGAAGGATTGCTTCTCACATGCTTTACGACCTAAAAATAATGTATGTTTATAACAATGTATAGTACTATAATGAATTAATTAATTTAAAATTATATATTTATTTTTACATAAAGTGAAAGCTGAGAAACCAGAAAAATGTCATATATTCAGAATATACACCCTTTACATTAATCTGAAAAATTTTTTGTCAATAATTTATGAAATCAAATATTGTACAAAATGTTCCTGTTCCCATAAATTTCATACACAATAGATTATTGAATATAATATTATTTTAGGTTTCAATTAAAAATAAATAAAATTTAAATATTAAAAATAAATTAAATCCATTATTCAAATTGTAAAAAATATCTGACAATTTTCAGCTGTAATACAGGTTTGACTTTGACAAAAGTAATGAATATAGAGAGGTTCACTACATACACATAGTGTAGAGAAATATTTTCTTGCTGATTTCAAGACATAATAATTCATATCATCTTATAAGCACCTAAACAAAATTTAATAAGGACATATCTAAAGAAAACATGTATAATTGTTAGTCTTCTAAAAATATATTTAGATTTTTTTCATTCTTTATAATGCTAATAATGTAAACTAAATTTAGCAATTGATACTAAAACCATAAACTTAAAATCAATTTAAATTTATAAGTAAATTTTTTCACCACATTTAATCTAACTAAAGCTATTTATTCTCCCGAAAATGTGAGAATTATTTTGTGAAAATTAGAAAATTTTGAGATATCGGTTGTGAACTAGCAGAAAAATGTTATTTATTTCCCCTTTAATTTATATTTTTAAATATAAGAAACAATTAATATTAATGAAAATCAATAAAAGATAAAGCTACGTATATGATTTCAGTCAATGCAATGAAACAATTTTAATTAAATATTAACTTGAATACAGGGAAAAGACTTTTACTAAGTCTTTTTAAGCAAAGAAATGTTTTTTGCATATTATTCTCAATGAAAAAAAATCTTTATTTCATAAATAATCATATCTAAGTGTCTACATATTTATGACAGAAATTAGATACAGAATTTAACAAAAATATAAATATAAAAGAACACTTTATTATACATTTTTTAGTCATTACAGTAATTGCATCCTTAAACAGTGACAATAAAAATATTGAAAATTAATAAGAAATTTAAAAAAAAAAAAAAAAAATTACTATTCCAATAAAATAAATTTCTTGCCTTGGAAAGCTCATAAAAACTTTTTTGAATATCATATATGAAAATGATCCAAGATCTCTGTTGTCTTTGTATCTTGATTTATCTCATAGTAAAAAAATATTACAATTCATTTTTATAATGTACAATTTTCATTATATTGAAAAGAAATTTTTTCTACTTACTTTTTTAAAAATTCATAAAAATAAGGAAATAAAAAAAATCTGGAAATTTTGAAAAAAGAAAAATTCATGAATTATCTACCGCACATAATTTTTTATCTGCTTAAAATAAATTGAAGGGTTGAAAAATTATGATAGTCTTCTTTAGAATAATTGATATATTCTCCAAATTTAAATAAGACTGATAGGAAACAACTCATTTAGAAAAAATTCAACTGGTAAGCAACATTTAATAATAAACTCAAGCATTAAGTAATAAATAATGAGAGTTATTTAAGCAGTGATTAAATAGTGAAATAAGATAACTAATCCAAATGATGATTAGTTGGTTCATAGATCAACGGTATTTTTTTTACTTATTTTTTTTTTTTTGCATAAGATAACTACTTAGACTGTGACGTTTTGTTTAAAGTGGACTTCGAACCCACGAACAGTTGAACAGAAGGCCAGCGCGCAAACCATACGACTTGGCTCGGATATCCGAATCCAGATGTTGAAAATATAAATTATCAGTAAATTCACACATAATTTATACATTACTTGAATTTAACAGACTTTGGAAACAAATTTAGACAAACTGAATTTTTAGTTCATGATAATAGAAATAAATGCCATGCTAGACATTTATTTCGATATTTACATAATTATATATTCATTATATCACTTCCAAAAGACTATGTCAAGATTAAAGGAATACCATTTACTTCAGTTAATACTTCAAACAATCGTAAAAAAAAAAAAATAATAATAAAAAAAATTAAATAATTAAAAAAAAAAAAAAAAAAAAAAGAAATTATTGTTAGTAGACATATCATACTGATAGACCTCTCACATTATGGTCATTTTATGGCTTGGATCGATTATAAACTAATAAAATTGTAAATTAATCTTCACGGTTCGCAAATGTCAGCGAAAAAGTATCCCAGTTCACCAATTATAAATCAATTACTATTATTAATTCTGAAATTCAAAGTGATCAATCTACTTACAAATATAAAATAAAAATTTTTTCAATTTGAATAAATTGGTATGAGATGCATAAAATAAAGATCATGATCTCACATTACAATTTAGTATATCAATTTGTTTTTATACACATAAATAACAATCAATTTTGTATTTGCTTTTCCTCAATTCGAAACATAGTTTGTTCGAATGAATTCGACTTGCAATGTGATCTCATTTATAAAATTCTGATGAAATTCTTTTACAATATTTTACAAATGTTCACTACAAAAATGTCCTGTTAAAGTGTCGAAAGTTGATAAATTAGATTTATAACAGATAAATAAGATATTATCATAACAGAATGTTACTATCGAGAAATTTTTTCAAATGATAGAAAATATACACACATCTCAAAAAGAGAAATCCGGAAATTTTCCAAGCACGAATTCTAACAAATTTGGATGCTATAAAATTTAACATTTTCAGAGATAAGTTCAAATAGTTTTTCGGATGATGGTGTATTTAAAAATATACCCTATTCTTTCTATGTTCTATTTTGTTTGTGTTCAATCAATTAATTATTGTAAAACTATATCGTAAGAAAAGTTTGTAGGATTTTAATAATAAGTTTAAATATATTGATAATGTTTTTATCAATTGATGCACTTAATATACCAAAAAGTATTTAGTGGAAAATAATAACTCTTTGTTGTTTTAATATATATAATACAGAGGAAATAGAATATTAACACGGTGATGGGAGGCAAGAAATATTTGCTTTAACAGCATGAAACTGCGTTGCAGCAACAAATACTAACATACAAAGGATGTCGCTGCAAACAACCTAACAAACGAAGGCTGTTGTAAGGCTTGAGCATTCCATGCATCTTAACCCCCGAAACTTTTTATAAATAGTGGGCCGCATTTAGTGTCACAATGAAAAAATTCCAAGAAAACACTTCCACACCGACAGATATTAATATTGAAAACAAAATATTCAACTGTTATTCAACAATTCGCTGGGATATTGTATCTGGAATTGGTAAAGTAGATTGAAAAGTAAATGAATGAATCTAATCTAAGAGTTCTCGGAAAACAAGCGAGAATTACTCCTATTTCTACGCTTTGTCCTGGAATTACTTTGAACTAATAAATTCAGATTTATTGTACATCAATTTTATATAAATCCTAACCTGCACTTCAATTGAATGAAAAATCTCTATTTTACTTTAAAATATATACAAAAGACAATGTTTGCATTTTATTTTAAAATTTGAAATAATAACAAAAATGTTTCTCTCTTATAAGATTAAAGATAAATTTAAGTTTTATATATAATACGTAAACTATTTAATAGTTCTTTAGAAGAGAATGAATGAATTAATAAAAATCTGAGACTTAAAGATATTAATTATTAAATTTAAGAGCTTGTGTGAGAAGTCGAAAATTTGAAATTGCTATTTCTGCTCTTAGTACTTATAAGTTTAAATCATTATAATGAAATTAAAGATTAAAAATTCATAATTTTTCAGTAGCTAAATTTGTTTAAAAAATACAAAAATTTTTTTCAATTAATAATTGTTTTCTGTAAAATTTAATAATATTTTCAATGTAAAGAGTTTTTATTTTATAGTATGTAACTCCTGAAAAATGTTGATCTTTTTTATAAAAAAATTAAATGTTCATTAACCTTTCACCACCGAAGAGAGTTATTCAACTATTTTTAAAACGACAGTTTTCAAAAGTAGGACGAAACACCCACAGAGAAATTCCAGTATTCAGACTGATGCATCCCAAGTAGTTCAGCGATTCATGCAATAAGAAATTAACTGGAGAAGCTGATGAAAATTCATTGGAAAAATATCCCATTATCAGTCCCATTTATGAGAAAAAATTCTAGACAATTGTAACATAATAGAGTTAAAACTATACAGCTCTTGCCCACGATGAAAAACAGGAAATTCTGTAATTTTCTAATAAGTAAAAATACAAGTTTCATATCAGGCTCAAAATCAGATGGAATTAATAACACCGTTGAAAATTAATAGAATGAAATAAAATCCTTTTTGCTCTATAAAAACATAATTTCCGAAAATTCAAAAAATTAGATAAAATGTTTCCTTCATTGTCAGGTAATGCAAAGAGAAATAATATATTTTTTATAAAATAATTAAAAAAAAAAAAAAGTAACGTATAAGTTTTACACGTAAAAAACAACGTAAAACATTTTTGACAAGTAATTTTCAATATTTTTATATAATTTTAATAATTAGATATAAAGATTTCAAAATATTACAGTTTAATTCTCACACTATTAACTATTTTTAATACTTAGATAAATTTTAATGCTTTAAAATTATATATCGTAACATTAGTTTCTACAGCGTCCTTTGCTTAGGTCTTGTAAAACAAAACCTTGGCTAGGTTATTGGTTTAAAAGTAGTTAGTTGTAAATCTTAAACATGGATCAGGGGAATAAATTTCATATTAAGAAATCAAGTTTGAAGCACAAATTAAATAAACTTTTTTTTGTTAATATAAATTTCTTTTCTGACTAGAAGTACAGAAATAAATGCATCAAGAACGTCAATAAGAGTGGGAACCAACACAAAAATAACTCGGTTTTCATTTGTGGTTAAGCATTCTGCAGTTTGAAAACTTTATTATTAATAAAAATATATGCGGAAAATTTTATTTGATGATACAAAACGTTAGAAATACTCATAAACATAAGGATATAAAGTATTATCTATTTTGAATATATTTTTCAATTCTACATGAAGTTATGTACGACAATAATAAGAAACTAAGAAACATGGTTTCTATTTTTTTCTACTTCGCATATTTTGAAGAGTTACATATACCAATTTCTTATTCACACTGAATTTTTATTTTACATTATTGGAAATTAAAAATAAGATTGTAAATATAATTTTATTTAATAAAAAAACACTCATAGATATAAAATACATATTCAAAACATATTTTTGTATATCTCAAGTGTGTGTGTGAGTATGATGGCGATAAAAAAATATCTACCCCTATGTTAAAATATGTACGGGTAGCAAAAAAAAAAAAAAATTTTTTTTTGATTATTTCTAAATGTAGTTATTCATGAATGTCCTTGATCGCAAATCAGTCATTTGGAAGGAAACTGCCAACGCGCATAACGTCACTAAGAGAAAAATAATATCATCAAGTTTCCAATTACATTTTCCTGACAGGGAAATGGCTGCAATAGAATGAAACGAAGTCGCCGCTTACGCAAAATAAAAAAGTTCATCGCCCAACAATAGAATCGAAGATTGGGAAACTGCATGCTTCCTGTATTATTATTACTTATGCGTTATTGTACAAAAATTACAAAATGAGAGCAATTATTTTGTTTCTTATCAGAAAGTACTTTCAATTTCGAGTCTGTTAAATTTGTTGAACTGTAAAAGCAAGTTTTTTTTTTTTATTCTTTACATAGACAGTATCGAAAGAAATCTTTTTATTTCTTTAGCGAAAAATGGGTTCAAAAAAATATTTAATGAAAAGCAAAAAATAAAAGAGAAAATGTATTATATGTGAAGAAAATGGAAGATATTAAAAATAAGTGAAACAAAGTTTGGTTTATGTAAAAAAAAAAAAAAAAAAAAAAGCTGACATTTACAACACAAAGGTAGTAGTATTACTCTTCGTTAGGAAATGTTTGAACACGCTGTCATTAACAATCTTAAATAAGGGTGCTTAATGTGATGACTTTATTTGTAACATTGAACATTCAAGATGCAAGGTGGTTACAAGGTTAAATGAGATTGATGTTTATGCAATTTCAGAAAAATAGACAGGAATATAAATCTTTTGAAAAATATTTAGATCAGAAAAGTTCGGTTAAGCCTGAAGCATTGATGTAAAAATGGATAAATTATGCATACTACTTAACAAATTTCATGCAATACAATTTAAATCAATGTACTTTGAAGGTTTCTACTTGTTTTCGTGGCCAACTCATATATATGATTCATTATATAATGAATCTGTAATATTATGTAAATACATAATGAAAAAAATGTTAACGACAGAATTGTTTTATATTTAATTTAGGTATAAGGAATTTAAACATTAAATGTTTAAAAATCAAAAAATATCTTCATATAGATTTTAAATATCTTTGCAATAACCAATGGAAAAAAAAATTATGTATTTCATCTTTTTATTTTGCAACTTATGCAAAATTTTTTAACAATTTAAAAAACATGTCAAATGCAAAATTTTGATTAGAAATGTAAACATAATTAGATATAATTGGTGCATGTCGAAAGCATTGTTTTTTTATGAAAACATTTTTAATATTTATTTTTTTATTATTTGACTGTATACATAAAAATCGATATTATTCTATTTTCAAAAATAATGGTTACCAGTAACATTAAATGTAAATTCGTGGTCGAAAGGGCTGTTTCTTCATTGCTTCCGGAGCTAATAAGCTATTATTATCCGAGAGATATATTCATTCAAATAAATGAATGACTCACAGATAATGTTACCTACAAATCTCTACAATATAAAGGTTACTAGAGAAATCAGATAAGAAAACTGCAATAAAAACTAATCTTTTTTTTTAAACACATATATATCATTATATCAGAGCAAGATATTAAGAATTTAAATATTTTTAAGTTTTGAAGCTTTGGAATTTAAAAAATACAAATACATTTTAGAAATAAAAGTTTTATAATTTTTAATCAAATATTGTCAAAATGATGCATTAAAATGTTCCGACTCATTTATAACTTTCAGTCGTAGTTAAAATACTATGCAGTAATTTAAGGAGTATATTAATAGCCTAAATCCCATAACCAGAAACAAACAGTTACACTTGTTTATGTTATGGGATTAACAAATGTAACCAAATAGCAAACATTATAATTTTGATACACAGATAATTTTAAAGCAAGCATAATTATTAATAATGCTCCAAATTGCAAACAAAAAAAGCGTATGGATCAAATAAATTTTTTTGGGAATTCAAAATGTCAAGTGCATTCCGATATCAAACCAATATCATTTACTTTAATCTAAAATGCGAGAATCGTAACCCTGCAACTCCAATTTAATTGTAATAATCCGAAGTGGAACACCTTCAGAATACTTACTTTAAATCAGGTTTATAAGAAAGCTGTTTTGACTTGTGCGGGAAAAAATTATTGATTAATGACCAATTCTCAGACAAAACCAGTTTTGTT
Source organism: Latrodectus geometricus (assembly GCA_026290005.1). Classification (NCBI taxonomy): domain Eukaryota; kingdom Metazoa; phylum Arthropoda; class Arachnida; order Araneae; family Theridiidae; genus Latrodectus; species Latrodectus geometricus. Next base: position 40,276 of record JAPDSC010142068.1, read on the forward strand.
ATACAGTCATGTTCAGAAGATAAAACAAGTTCTACATTCGAGGGCAATACTTCTGAATAACATGTTTGAAAAACAAACACGTGTTTGTATATTTTAAATCTGTTTATTCTGTATATTTTTTTCTGGATATTCCTTGAGATTAATTTCAAAATCTATACTTTATACTTTTAGTATAACTCTATGAACACAAGTAATATTACTTGTCCTTTTCTTTAAGACAATTCATGAGAAAATTAAATGTGTTACAATCTTTTTTTACGGTAAATTAACTGATATATTATTTCCCAATTTTTTTTACAAATTTGAAACAATAAAAAGGAAAATGCTAATTCAAAATAGTTTAATGAAAATTTCAATAGCTTATTTAGTTTTCTTCGATAACCAATAACTATTTCCTTCATTTTTAAGAACATAATCTTTATACATTGTCGAGATAAACTTCAAAGATATCGAATTACATCAAAATATAAATTTTTAATCCAGCCCTTGATAGTTCTTAGATAATTATTAATTTTTATTTAAAAAGATTTCATGTATTTACAAAACATCAAATCTGAACACAATAAGAAAATAGAGTTGCTGAACATGCACATAACCAATTATTACAAACGCGATTTATTGCTGTTTTAAACTTGAAAGAAATTCATAATAAATTGTGAAAATTGTATTCATTTGTTTTTATTTACTAGACTTACTTTTTTCTTCCTTACTTTTTCTATAAATTTTAAATAAAAAGTAATTGATGTATTAGTTCAAGAGAAAAAAAAAAAAGTAACCAACATCAATAAAATAATTGTTTAACTCTTGCCCATTCTACTTATTGAAATGTTGTATTAAACACTAGTTATCTAATATTCTAGTTTCCCCTTTATATATAAGATTTATGTTTTTAATCCGATGAAGTATCTAATCGCTTTACCAGCTGAAATATATTTACAGTACCAAACGATTTATAGAGAAGAAAAATCTTTGATTCTAAATCTCACTACATGTGGATTAAATATACTTAAATAATAAACAAATCATTTATGGTCACAAATTAATCTCTTCGAAACAACTTAAAAAAAAAAAAAAAAAAAAAAGAGTGGTTTTCAAAATTTGTTGAATAAATTGACAGAAGAAAAAAAAGTGGCAAAATAAAAGCATGTTTGATAATTTCTTTAATTTGATCTCAAGGATGACAATAATTACATTAAATATCTTCGTTTTTTTTTTTCAATTCTTATTCCCTTAATTTTTCGAATGTACAAAGGTACCAAACATGGAAAACGAAATTTTTCATATTTTTAATGAAAATTGTTTGGATGTCACTCTATATCACTTACAGTACATTAGGATTAATTTTTTTAACTGAAGAAAAAAGTATGTATGCATATGAGTGTTATATTCAGATAAAAAAAAGTGGTTTTAAATATTAAATACTGACTCAGAGTGCAAACATAGTTAATCATCTGCGTATAGAATGTAGTTTCTTCTGTCATTCATAAACGTAAAAATTTAAAAAATAAATTAACTTAAAAAAAAAAAAAAATTGAGAAACATCAATTTACATTAACTAGAAGAGAAACATGAATAGCAGTATTTCTCAAAAGAACCAGTTAAAATTTATTCAAAGAAATCAATTAATAAAAAAATTCCTTTTGATTAACACTACGAATTAAAATCACAAGTCACACAAATTTACTTTGAATCCAGTCATATTCAACTCTTGACTAAGACGCAGTTCGCGATCGTTTTATCTGGTACAATAAATCGAAGGCAAATTTTATTTATTTTTTTGTCGAGAGCCAGACAGTATGGGGTACGCTGCAACACTTTTTCAATAGAATTTGGTGTGGAGTCCGACTTCTTCAACACACATGCCATAGGTACCCATTTATTGGGTAGGCAACCATTCATAGCAGGAAAGACAAAGACAGGAGAAAGAGAAAGTACAACCCTGCCCGAACCGGGATTCGAGCCCAGGACCTCCCTATCCTCAATCAGACACGCTGACCACTAGAAATGGTGGAAAAATTAATTTTTTTATACATATACACATATTTCATAAACTATATAAAGCAGTTTCAAGTGATGGTAAAAATAATTGATCTATTGATTGAATCTACCAATACTAAAACAACCAGGGTAAAGATGACGTTTTTCCTAAGGGAAAAATATACTTTTTTTGCATTTAACAGACTAGAACAGAATAAAAAAGGGAGAACCATTGTATTGAGGGAACCAGAAAAAAATTCTGAAGAGAATAAAAGTTCTGCAATTTTTATTTTCCTCTAAACGATTTTAGTAGGAGAAATTTAATAATTTAGCTGTCAATGATGGGGGGGGGGGAAAGCTTTAAAATCTTTTTATAAAGAGCCTTTTAATCTAGCAAAAAAGCTCTTTTATAACAATAAATAATTAAAATTATTGAACTTTTAATAAATAAAATTGTAGCAGTAAAATAAATTAAGCATTTCTTTAATTTTGTATCATCAGTTTTTTTAAAAGCGACATATATGCTAAAAATACAATTATAGTGATGAATTATACAATTACAAAAAACCATAACGATATAATCTCATTTGAACCAATAGGAAAAGAATTAAGCTTTTTACTGCTCTTCTCTCTTGATTTATCTTAAAACTTGTAAATTAAATAGCTTTACGTAGGATTGTGTTATTTACCATTTATGCGTTAAATTCAAGAAAATTTAGTCAAAATCGGTAAAAATAAAGTTATAAGTTTCTCTTAAAATGTAATAAATGCAATTTTAGAAAGAAAAAAATAATTAAAAATAAATTTTAAAAAATTGTTCGTTTGCATATATGTATTTTATTTGATACGCCTCAATTTATTAAAAACATTTGTCATTTAAAGTACACAAAATTGTATTAACAAGACACCATGCTATAGGGTTTCTTATGAAGAATTACGCAGATGAGTTTCTTTCGAGTTAAAAAATTATAAACATATTTGTATTATGTTCTCATTTAATTACTTTTTTATCAAGTATTTTTACAATTATAGTTAATTAAATTAATTAATTGTAAATAAAGAAAATCAAATAATCGACATAACTGCATGCAGTTTTGATTTTTTGTTTCCAATTGTTACCAACATTCATTCACGTAAAAACATTCTTATGATGCTTTCATAACACAATTTCCAAATAGATATAAGCTATAAAAGTCTTAAAAGGCATTTGAAAAGGGCAATCTGCTTTAAAAAGGGGATATTGAAATCTAGAGGATATAATTCCCATCCCTTGCATTTACATGCAAAGCTTGTCATATGGCTCTTGATATATTAAAACACTTAGATTCTCAACATCATATTATGACATTTTTTTAGAAATTCAAAGATATCTAATGACATTAAGACTAAATCACAATTCATCATTTCCAAGTTAAGTAAAATAATAAAAATAATAATAATAAAAAAATAAATCTATAAGTTCCAGATATTTAAAAAAATTTTTTTTATCTCCTTGATTAAAAGCAATATGATTTATTAATATTATGACCACAAAATGGAAAAGTTAATCTGATAAATGAATTAAAAATACTCAGGTCTAGACATAATTTAGACATTTATTCACATTTTCAAAAGATATGTAATTTACATCGCTTGGGAATGGGACATCCGCTACCTTTGGTATCAAAACAACGTTCTTCATGACTATTCATCCATCTTGTCTCCGTGTCTCTCCCCGGGGGTCATCAAAAAGCCAGGGCAGAACAAAAGTTATAGTTTCCGTTAAGTGTCAGACTTTTATGAAGAGGATTAGAATTATGAATATTACCGTCTCTGTTAAAATCTGAAGAATTTGAATTAATTTCAAAACTGACATATCTTAACTATTTAGAAAGAAAGAATTTTATTAGCTTCTAAAACTAATATAGAACTTTAAATGAATATAAATAATCAAATAATGTTTAATTTGTTTAAATTATTTGCAATTTTTGGTTGAAAATATGAAAATGAAATGCAGAAATGATTCAGTGCGAATACGTCGAAGTATTTTCTTTACTATTTGTCAGTATCATTCACATTTGATAAAAAGATCGATTTTAAAACTTCCTAAATTCTTTCTTTAATAGTCAATTGATGTGTATTTAAAATGAGTTTTTTTTCAGATGACACATGTCAGATGCACACATACGGGTGGAAAAACGTGAGTCGTAAAAACTGATGATAAACACTTCATTCTTTGATAACGATATTCTGATGCAACGGTATGCTTAATACACTGCGATAAAAAGCAAAATCATTTGGCAAAACAAATGTTGTGAAAGAAACATTGCGTCATTTTCTCACGAAACTAAAGTAAAAGGTTAGAAATACAAAAAACAATCCTGGACTTAGTGACTGCTTAACAGATTTATTGGGAATGTTCGAGACAGAAAAATAACTTAAGCATAAAATTAAAGACAAAAAAGAAGAAATCCCAAAAAACTTAATTAAAAAGTAAAAAATCTCGTTTTTTCATTAAAATTTTAATAACAATTTTAAAATAAATTTAAGTATTAGAAATTTATAAGAAAGAATTATAAGAGTCATAGATAGTTGTACATAATATTAACTTTCTATTATAAACTGTTAAAAGATTTTCATATAAACTGATTCTACTAGAATGAATATTACAATATAAAACAGCAAACTGTAGCATAACTATAGGAGATATTAACGAAACTCTTTAATTTAAAAAGAAATATTTTGAAGTATACTATTTGAAGAGATGACTTCATCAACCATCATGACTTCCAAATCCGAAGAATTAAAGCTTACAATCACTAAAGACTGAAGAATTATAAACATTAAATTCAACATAAATAACGCATAATTTTAGATAAGAAAAATATTTTTCAAATAAATTGAAAATGATTATCTTTGAATATTGGTAAGGTTACTTGTTTTCAAAATCATTTATTTAAATACTTAAATTTGCTTCAAACCAAAAACGACAGAAATAATTTTGAAATTTTTTGTGTAATTACATCAGCATTCTTCACTGTAACATTTTTTATGCTATATTCTGAAATACAAAAGTCTTTTTCCAAACAGCTTCAAATTTTCTAAGTATTAAAACAAAAAGAGACTTTCCGTTAATTGAATTGATGTTTTTACTCTACATATATTAATCATGAATTTTTGTAATGATTAGATTTTCATATTTATCATAAGATAAGTTTTATTAAATGCTTTTCGATCGTTTTATATAATTTAAATGTATACTAGCTGTAAGTTAATCATTAGAGTGTATAATTAGTAACTTGGGAAATAAAAACTTTCCCCCATATGCAAAATAACGAATTCTTATAAATATTGATAGCATCAGCATTTATTTCCAATGAGCACGAAAATTTTTTAATTTTACTAATAAAGTGAAATTCTATGAAAAAATCCCAGGAGAGAAAATTTTGAAATCAAATTGGACGAGGTGACTACATATTAGCATATCTTATGGAATCCGAACATAGACAGTTTGTTTGTTTGTTTTGTTGGGTTTAATGGCACAAGGTCCAATAAGGACAAACTGCGCCAAATATTAAATTTAAATAAAAACATTGTTGATAACCCAACTCAACTTTAAAATATTAAAACACAAAAATTTAGTGTAAATGTATATATATTAAAATCTAATTAAGTATAATTATAAATGAAAGTAAAAATAAAATTCACATAAAATTAAAGTCAAAAGGTTTCTGTGGGGTGGCTCCCCCACTAAATCATACAAAGTTAAAATATCTGTTTTCAAAAATATAAAACGATACAAGTTAAAATCAGGACATGAAATTAAAATATGATGAACAGAGTATGGTACATCACACGTTTCACACCAGGGATTCAATTCACTTAAAAACAAATGTCTGTGTGTGAAACGTGTGAGTCCGATACGAAGGCGAGTTCATCTAACATCTGCTCTTCGTATCGGTAAAACTGATAATGGAATGAAATATGGAAATATGGCACACAATTATTTAGAGACCTGCATACTCCATAACTCCTGCCAGAGAGATTTAACAAATGTTTTAACAACCCATCTCACGTCGAAAAGAGGGACAGATGAATGAAATGAGGACGATGCAGCTTTAGCGGCTGCCCGAACATAGACAGAGCGTTTGATTTGCTTTGTCACTTTGCGATCAATTTTGCACATGAAATTCTAGATTAATCGGATAAAAAAAAAAAAAAATAATAAAATAAAAAAAATCTGCTTATATCACTAGTTGAACATGCAAATTGTTGAATCAAATACATTACATGTGAAATAATAATTCAGAAATTTTTTTTTCATTTGTGGAGTTTTAATTAATGTTAAGATTAAAAAGAAATTATAGATCAACGGTTCGTTGAGAGAACAGGTATCCCTCAAACGAGAATGCAATAAATAACGAAAGAAAATCGTGAACAATAATTTTAAACTACAATTATAATACATAATACACACAAAATTACATTAATTGTTATGAATACAGGCATTACATTGAAAAAAATAATTAAAAAGTTATTAACGACATGAATTTACATCATTCTCTAAACATGGTCGTCTAAAAAAGGAAATAATAATTTTTTAAGGTTGACAGTGTGTTCTGGTTTTCCTAAAATTTGTTATTACTTTCGATGCCTTACTAACATAAAAGAACCATGAAAATAAGAATTTAAAAAAAAAAAAAAAAAAAAAATGAAACAAGCGCTAGATTTTGATTTTATTTGAAAATATCAGTTATACAACGTCATGCGTAAGACGATGTAGCAACTTCATTGTTTCGCCATTTTTGAAGCAGCTGACATCAAATTATTATTATTCCTTAACCATTTGCTTCGTTCAGGAAGAAGTATGAACCTTGATTACAAATGTCTTATTTTATATTTTGAATTTTCAAATATGGTTAACAACTCGATGTATTTCTACAATTTATTATTTTTTTTTCATAAAAAAAGCAAAATGTATTCTTTTATTAAAAAATTAAAAAGTGAAATCGAATAGCTTAATTTCGATTATACGCTATGCTTCCTCGCAATCTTTTTTTTTTTTTTTACATTGTCTGCTTTTTTAAAACTTATAAAGTTTTCTGATCATATAATGATTTAAATACGCATTTATAGAAGATTTTATTATTATATAAAGTTCAAATCATGCAATTCATGAGATTGAATAATTTTAAAAGATATTTCAACGGTATTTGACAAACCAAAGATTTTGCGTTTGCAGCAAATAAACTGGTATAAAATAGTTTATACAATGTATTATCAATTTTTAAATATTAAATAAACCTTATAAAAAGTGTGTGAGAGATAAATCAGACCTAAAAATACCCTTCATAAGTGATAAGAGTCTAAATTTAGAATACTTGGAACAAATCGATTTAATTTCCCTGATATTTTCCAGAGGACGACGAGAGATAGAGCTTAGATGTAAGCTGCTAAACACACCTCCATCGCTCCTCCAGTTTGAACCAATGGAATTGTAGCGTCTGCTTGCGCAATCATGAAGTAGAAGTTCAGACAAGGAAATCGACCTCTGCACCGAACTCTCCACGCATTTGCTTTAATTTATTTTTAGTCTGGTTATTTGATTTAAATATCCTAATTCTTATTTGCTTTTACGAAAAACTTTTGTCTCGTAAATTAGTTTTGCATAGCTGATTCGGTTTATTTTACGCTCGTAGAAATTTAAAGCTTGCAATTCACTAGTAAAATCAAACTAGTTTTTTCTAAACACAGATTGAATAAATTTAAATACATTAACTACGTTAAGAAAAATTAGCATATATTAACTAAACAACAAAAAGAGAGCAAATTACCTTGCATCTGATAAATAGGTCATTTCAACATGAAAATTAGTTTTCTGGAAGTTTTGAGATGTTTTTATTTATTTATATTTTTCAAAAATAGCTAACCTTTCATTTTAGCATTTATTTGAAATTTATATTTTATGAACAAGTTTTTTAAATATTCATTAGATAAAAATTTCAATAAATTAATTGAAAGCCTTATATATTACAATGCAAGACAAATACCTTAATAATGCTAAGTAAATAATATGAGATGGTAAGCTAGGTTTCATTGACAAATATAGAAATGTTTAAAATATTTACTAAAAAAATGCTTATTTTATTAACTGAATCATTAAAACAACAGCCTTTATGAAAACTGCAATATATAAAAAGAAATTGGAGAAATTTCTAGTATAATCAAGTAAATAGAATATGAATAATAATACATACAGTAATTAATTAAAATAACTTTCAGTTGGCAAAGAATAATATTACACTTCATTGATGAAAAAGCAAAAATTTGAAAAAAAGTTATTTGTAATCTTATAAGCTATACATTTATGAAATGAATTTTAGAATTATTTAATTGAATAAAATTAATATTGAGAAAATTAAATAGGAGTAGATCAGAACTTAAATATATTTTCTGATATCAATTGCATAGCCATATGTTACTTACATAATGTATAGACAATTTGTTTTGTTTTTATTATATATTCTAAGACCAAAGATAACTCTTAGAAATTTAGTTGAATTTAAAAGGTAGAAATTGAAAAGTTTATTCCAAATAAATGAACTGAATGTTAAATTAAAAAAAATTAACAAATTTATTATGTAATAATAGCTATTGAAATTAATAAAACATCATTAAGTAAAAAGAAAAGCTTAATACATACTTGTTTATTATTTCATTATTTTACAGATAAGTATTCAATGTACTTAAAATCATATTATAAAAACTGACCACTGAATTTAATTTTTTCTATAGATATTTTAAGACCACCTGATTAATAAATATTTAAAACTATTTAATTAGTTACATAATACTGATTGAATGTCTTATAAATCACAGTGCAAGAAAAATACTTAATAATGCTAAGTTAATAATATGAGATGGGAACCCAAGTTTCATTGACAAATATAAAAATGTTTAAAATATTTAGTAAAAAAATGCTAATTTTATTAATTAAATCATAAGTGGATAAAATTGAGTTTATTTGGCCAAAAGAAAATACACAGGGCATATTTTTAAAATTGACAAAGTTGAATTAGCCAATAATATTGAATTATTTTTATCAAGAAAACTAGATATAATATGTTAAGTAAAAGGATAAAAGGATTAAATTTATAAAAAATGTTTTTAAAAAATCCTATCTTTAAAGTTAAAACCATATTTGTCACTAATAATAATATTAAATCACATGTAAAATTAAGCAAATGTGAAGTTAAAACTAGTAAAAAAATTAATATAAAAGATAAAAAATAAGCAAGTATTTACTTATATTAGAAAATATTAAATAATAAAGATTATACATTTCAAATTTAACAGCACATATTTGACATTTATTTCATGGTATTAAAAAATAATTAAAATCAACTTCTAGATACATTGCTTTTTTTGCTTATGTGAATTTTAAAAATATCTCTTGCAATTAATATCATTGATTTGATATTAATCACATTTACAATGAAATTGATTTAAATTCACTGATTCACAGCAGTGAAATCAAAGACAATTGTGACATTAAAAATCTTTATAATTATAAATTTTTAAATACAAAAATTACGAAAAATAAATTTTTAATCACTCTCATTACCAATCACAATGAAGGAAAAAATAAATACCTTTCTATACTAACTTGGTTACTTGCATGAAAAAACAAAACTATCAACATTAAAAGAATGAATTTATTTATACATACTATATAGGTTGATATTTATTATTAATAATAAGAACATGTTAATTATTACTAGAATCAGATAATTTTATAAGTAGGATAAAAGGAATGAATCTCAAGAAATTAAGTAAAATAACAATAATTTAGTCTAGTTTGAAGTTTTCTTTTGGTGTCTACAATCAAACAAATGAAATGAATTTAGATAAATCAAAGAGACATAAATGAAGGATGATTCAAATAATCTAATAACTAGAATTTAATAACTAAATGTAAAGTACTTGATAGATTATAAATATTCAGAAAAAAATAGGACATTAAAGCCATTTTTAAAAGGAAAATTTATAATTTTAATATAATAAAGTGTTTTGTTCACGAGAAAGACTAAAATTCAAAGACACTCAAAATGAAAACTTACTATGAAAATAATAAAAAAAGTATATTTTCGGTCATGATTTTTAATTAATAAACTTTTAAAATAAAAACATAAAGAAACTTACCGAAATCAATAAACTGTTTTATAGAAAGTGGTGATGGATTAAATTGTGAATAAAAATCTAACATCTTAGAAAGATCTTTCAGCAATTTCATTGACAGCCTCATTTTGCTTCCTTGCGTATGTTAACAATGATTGTAATATTTATGTTATAAATTTTTCGACACTATTTTTTTAAAAAAAATGAAAGGGAAATTCAAATCTCTCAATATTCACATTTCAGATTTTCAAATAAATTTTACGAACTAAATTCCATATGCAATTGATATTTTTTGTTACGGCCTTTCGAAGAGCAATATTTACTTTCGCGAGAAAATGATTTTATCTTCATAAACGTCGGCTAACACTGTTTATAATTCTGATAAAAAAAATGTAATAAAAACAAAGCTGACGTCATATAACCTTCAGTATGTTAAAGTTGCCAATAAAATTTTGTCATGTTTTATTATTTATTTAGTTTCGGTCTCCCTCTCTCTTTCTCTGTTTCCTTTCATTTCAATTCATATTCTTTTACACAACAGTGACTTGATGGCGATTTTTCATTTGACTGATAACAATTCCGTCCCATAAAAAATTTTGTTAAAAACTAACTATCTTGTATGTAATAATTTTTTTAAGGAATGAATGAAGAAATATTACACACATTTTCTGTTTTTCAAAAATAAAGAAAATCTTTAACAAAAGTATTAAGAGATTTTATAGGTATTTGAGTCTGTAACATTTGATCGTATGTTCATTTTAATAATTAAGAAAGAAAGAAAAATATAAAATTGTTAATTAAATTCGATATTGAACACCTATTTTTTATATAGTTAAAATATCTAGAAATTAATAAAAAGCACAAAATATGAAATTAATAAAAACAAACTGTAGAAAAAAATTCATATATATAACTGCATTTTAGCAAATGCAGTTATATTCAATTCTGTTATAGTCGTGTGAGAAAAACATAATTCTTATTTAAGTGATTCATTGTCAATGATTCAATTAAATAAATCATTGTCATGTTCACGATGCTTGGTAAAAAAGCTTATTCTATATTTAAAAAATTTTAGAATGTAATTTTGAACAATATTAAGGAAATATTTAACATATTAAGGAAAATATAGTTAGTAATATCTTTATATTTTTTATAAATTAGTGAGGATTGAAGTAACTTGTATTGGCGGAAGCATGGTATTTCGATTGAACAATATCGGAAAAAATCCGCAGACAACGAAAACAAAAACAATTATCTTTCAACTGAAAGGTAATATGGATGAGACAACGTTAAATTCGCTTGATTCAAAAACGAGTAACGAAATTATTGATATATTTGCCAATTTCAATCATAAGGTAGTTTAAGCTTTTTATTATATTATTATTCATGGGATTTTTGGTTTGATCTTTAAATTGACAAGAAAAAGACAGTATCAATCCCTCCAAATTGAAAATCTGTTAAAGTGATCGTTATTTTATTGAAGCATTTATTAGATTAAAAATTTGACTTGATAAAGTGATTGCTGTCATGATATTATCATGCTGTCTGTCTGCCTCAACTTTTGTAAATTATTTACAGAGCGCCCGGTTTTTCTCTTTTACAAAAATATTTTTTTGGTAAAAATATTTTCAGAAAAATTTATAACATCTAAACTATATAAATTTATGATTTCTTATATTTTATTCTAAGCAAATTATTATTTTATTATAAATTTTCATGCAAGATTTTCAAATTTTGCTAAGGAAATATTTTTGTAACTTTTTTTTTACTTGTCTTAATCATTTTTAATATTCTAGCACTGAAAAGAAATGTGTCATTAATTTATATTTAATATGCTAAAATGTATGAAAGTGAAATGCCTAAAAAATTATAATTTAATATATTTTATAAAATTGAGATTATTTCATTTCATTTGCTCATATTTCACTTCTAGTGACAAAAAATTGAATATAGATAAAAAATTAATAAATTTAAATTTTACAAATTAATTAAAGATAAAGGCTGAGATTTACTGCACTGTCACTCTCGGTGCGAGTTTTCCACATTTTCTGGCAACCTAATTAATTTTGACCAATCGCAGACAAGGGATTCCTACCGATTGGGCAATATTTTTCAATATTCTGTTTATTTTTATACCTTGCTTGTGTAAAATGGCAAGGTTTTTGGCGACTTTTTGAAAAATCACTGATAGTGACTGTACAGTAAACCTTAACCAAGATAAAAAAAATAACAGGAAACTTTATTTAAGAATGTGATGGTAAAATGTTGCAATTTCTAATATATTGTTTGTGATCATTTCATAAATTTATCACATACCTTGTAAAAAAGAATAGAATCCAAATGTAAAATAATTAACAATATGACTTTTTTCCTTATTTTATAGTACTGTTTACAGTCAGTAGTCAAAGTAGATCTTCATTCTCTAATATTTTGCATATATAACTGTTTGTACTAATTTAAATAAATATTAATAACATTCAAATATGAAATTTGTTTTTATTTTTGTTGCACTAATGTTATTTATCTATTGACCTTATATGTACTCACAAATATTTCATCATTTTATAATATTTTATTGTGTTCTTTTTTGATAATAATATTATATCAAAAACTTTTTAAAAAAGTAAGTAAAAAGTAAAGTTTTTGAATTTATGTCAAGAAATTTCACACCAAATAATATGTTTTTTTCTAACATAAGTTTACTTAAAAATATAAAATTTATAAGGTCCTTTAATATGAAAAAGTTCATGAAAAGTGATGTAATCAGGCTTTCAATTTTCAAAATATTTTGAAGAACTTATTATTTATTCTTTTAATATAAACTAAACTGGTGGCATTTATTATAAAGGTATTCTGTTTTATTATAGTTTACTGAATGTGTAAAATTCTATTTGTTTATAATTAATCTTTTTGAAAACAACTTGGAAAGGAGCAAAATGAATTGTCTTGTAGTCTATGTATTTAAAACTTTACAATGTTTGAAAATGAAATACATGCAACAGTTACACACAAAAAATGTTATCTGGAGTTGTAAATACATATGAGAGGAAGCATATCTATATTTTTGAAATTATCTATTTTATTGAAATTAAAGTGAATTTGCATTTATTAAATTAGACATTTCAATAACACAAAAATTTAAATATTCTGAATCAATGAAAATCATTAATTAACCAACATCTCTTAATGCCTCAGACTAGTCTCCTAGTCAAATGATCTTGTTCATGGGAAAGTATAATTCTTATACCAATATTTTTTATTTATTGTAAAGCAAATATTCCTTAAATTTGTTTGTCAGACTGTCATTTTTTATGAAAGTTTTATAAATAAATCATTATTAAAATAAACATTATTTATATATTTTAGTAGCATTTATATGTTTAATTATAATTCATAGAAATAGATAATTCAAAAGCATGATTAAAAATCAACCATTAGAAATGTTATTATTATTTGCATAATATACTTTTTACAAAAGTGAATTTGAAAGAATAATTTACAGTTAGGTAAATATTCAAAATTGGAGTTGGATATTTTGCAAAGTATTTCCTCTTACAAAATATCCAACTCTAGTAAATTAAAAAACTTAAAATTTTAATTTAATTGTACTAAAATATTTTTGTATTTGATTATCAGTTTTGTCATTTCTGAATTCTATTCAGGTAAAATAGTAAAACTTAAACTTTGGTAAATTTATTTAAAAAAATTATTTATTTGTTACTTTTATTGCTAATATTATTATTTTTATTTTTTAAACAAAATTATTGAATAAGAAATAAATTTGAAAACATTTTTAGTTTGCTTATGGCTTTAGAATCGATACCAATTTCCTTTGTAATTTAATCGAAACACGTGTTTATTTTATAATATGATTCAGTTCCACTTTTTTTTTTTTTTTTTTTGATTGAAAAAAACTTTAATACATTAAATCTTTTTAACTTAAATTTTAAAGTCATCTATGTAATTTTGAAAATTTTTCTATTAATTACTAATTAGTCTAAAGCATGGTACTAAATGCAACAATGGAGACGTGCCACATATCTGACAAGCTCAAGAAGAAAAAGAAGAAGAATTAGTCTAAAGATTTTTATCTGATCCTATCTATTCAATTATTCTATCAATTAAAACAGATAAACTATTTCTTTTATAACAATAAATAATTTTAGCAAATTCATTATAATTGAATTTTAATTTCCAATATGGACACCACAAATTAATATAGTATAAAGCATTGGAAAAATTAAAGGTGAAATTATGGAAACAACCATACAATTCATAAATAAAAATATCATCTGCATGTATTAAATTTTTAACCTTATAAATTGGAGTTTCAAAAAGTATCCATAAAACTTGTAATCAAAAACTAGTGATAAAATTGATCTTCAAGGCACACATCCCATAAAAAGTGAATGGAAATTAATTTTGCTATTTGCCTTGGAAAATTTAATAATTATGAGAAAAGCCATGAATCTATATTATTCACAAGTTTATGTTATTACATTACCTATACTAATTTGAACATTTATAGTAGAGATTTTCCAATAACCTGAATAGCAGGTTGGCTGAATGCTTAGAGATGTATCAATAATATATTTTCTATGTTTCATTGTGTTTTTTTTTTTTTTTTTTTTGTTATCAAATATATGAATAAGTTTTAATTCAGAATCTCTAAAAGGCATAAATTCAAGATATGATTGATGAATTTTCCTTTTTGATAAAAAAAATTTTAAATTCAAGGGCTGAAAGTTCTGTGTACATTGTTTTTTATATCTAAAATAGGCTTGAGAGATATAAGTCATAAAAATATAAATTACTTTTCTGTTGTACTTTGAAAATCAGTATGCTTTTGCAGGGAAATTAATGCTTAAACAGACAACTATTATTAAGTGATGGAATTGAATTAAATATGAAAAGTAATCAAATACCTTAGGAAAACTATATTTCATGTGAAGAAAATAGCATTGTTTAATTTAGGGTGTGAGAACTTGGTTAATAAAGATGCTCTCATAATTAAAATGTTAAAATTGTTATTGAATACTCTGTTTTTCCTTATTCTCACTTCTGTCGGATAAAATAAATGCATATATATATATATGTAAGAACAATTTTCCTGCACAAATATTAAGTTTTTTCACATATTCATTTAATAGTTTATTTGAGGAAAAAGCTTTTAGTATGTGTGTATATGATAATTTCGTATTTTTAGAATTTTTTAAAAGAATATTTCAAATTGAATAATATTAATAAGAACTTTAGCTGAGCATTTATTCTATATTCTTTCCTGATTTCCAAATGAAGTGAATGATGTAAATTATTATTTTTTGTTTCATTTTGAAAAAAGTTAACTGTTTACTTAAATATTTTTTTAAATTAAAAAAGAATGACAAAATTCCTTAATTTTTGAATTATGAGATTTATAAGTACAATAATAATGCTGTGGTTTAAAATATTTTATGACAATTAAGTTTTTTATGAAAAAGTATTCAACGTTTTTAATTAAATGACAAGTTATTTTTATTAATGTTTGCATGTTTGTTAAAAATTTGTTTGTTTTAGAAAATTTTCTGTACAGCAAAATAGTTACATATTTTGTGTATCATATGTTAAAAATGTTAAAAAATCTCATATGTTAAAAAAAATTAACAGTTAACTAACTTTGGGATTGTGTAGTTGAGTCTGAGATAAGTCAACTTAACAACTCTGATATTTCTGCTTATTAAAAGTACCAATTTTGATAGGACTTTTATTATTTTTTAAAAGTATTATTCAAATTTCTATCTCATAAACCAAAATATTATAAGTCTTCATGTTTTGAATTATAAATATTGATTATATTTTTATATTGATGTTAATTATTTCCAGTTTTTATAAATTATTTTTAAATTTTTTTTCATCATTTAGCATGCCCAATCATTTACTTTTCCTGAGCTTACTTTAGCATCAAAAAAGGTATGTATTGCTAAGATAATGCAGATTGTTGAATTTCATATTATATACATTTTTATTTGTGTATTTACATTAATTTATGCATTTCAGTTGTTAGTTGCTCAGCTTTTTAAACATTTGAATGAAATCAAAACTGGGTATACTGTCTATTTGGAAACTCTCAGACTTATTAGTCGAGAAAAGTCACAGATTGAGGAACTTTTTACTCGAGAAACTATTGGAATTCTTGTAAATTTAGCAGGCTTGGTTGCTGAAGAGGAAGAAATCATCAATAAGTGCACCAGAGTTACAGATCCTAAAGGTATTTAATGAAGATTAATTTAAAATATAAAAGAATACTATTGAAAGTAACATGCAGTCTTCCAAAATCCTTTTTTTTTTTTTTTAAATATTATTATTTTATTATTATTTTTTTTTATCCCCTCTATAGGTTTAAAATTTCTTTGATTTTTATAGTAATTAAGCTGTATGAATTATAAAATTTAATGTTTTTCACATTTTTGATGAATAAAAATAACTAAGTTTTAATATAGTATCAATTTTATGGTCAAAATTCATTGTAATTGTTTTTATAATCAAGAAATAGTATTTTCATTTAAGATCATGATTTGATAAATGTGAAATATAAATTTAGGTACATTTGATTATTTTCACAGTAAAAATTTAATATCTGTATTTTATAATTAATAAACATTGTAGCTGGGAAAGTGTCTTAGTTTTTGTCTAATTACTTTAGCTACATCAAATATTTTGAAGATTAAAACAATAAATGAGTCATGGTTCTATGTTAGATTTGCTCCTAAGTCTTTTAATTGTTTTATTTTATTTTGACGGATTATCAAAAAAATTAGCATTTATTTTAAGAATTCTCTACTGAATTTGATAAGGAAAAATATCATTAAGTAAAATTATCAATTCTGTAGGATTAAGTTATTATTAAAGATATACTTTAATTTAATGTTACTGGATGATTACAAATTCTGCTTATAACGAATATAGTTATTATAATCTTTGTATGGATCCTCTGAGTTGCTGTGATATTTATATTAAAAATGTAAAATTGAACTTCAAAAATTTTCAACTTTAATAACAGGTTTACATGAGGTCAAGAATTATACTGTTAGACAGTAATAATCATGTATTGATTATTAATGTAATGTACATGATTATTACTGTCTAACAGTATAATTCTTGACCTCATGTAAACCTTATATAATTTAGAGATAAACATGTATAATTAGTTGTCTGCTCTGAATTCTGGGTAGAGATGTGATCAATGTTGTAAAATTTAAATGGTTAACATTGTCAGTTTAATAATTAAACAAATTGGTACATATAACTAAGTTTTGAAATATTCTAATGATATATATCAAAAATGAAATTTTTGAAGAAATTTAACTGCTAAAAGAATTAAACACAATTCAATATCATTCAATATTTTATATAAAAAAAAAAAAAAAAAAAAAAAAAAAAAAAAACATATAACATTTTATAAAACTATCTGAAGTAATTTCAAATTATTGAAAATTTAATTTACAAACTGTCTATGAAGATTTCTGTCAATTTTCCTACAGTGTAAAATAAATAATTTTTTGAGACTAGTTTAATAAAGGAAAAAAATTTGCCAACATAAATCAGGTTTATTATAGAATTTTCCTCATAACTCTAAGTAACATGAAGAATATCTTTCTTCATGAAGTGAATACTGTTATTAGAGTTATTTAGACTTGTGAAATGTGCTATTTTTTTAATTAAATATTTTTATTGAGGAACTTTGCTATAGGAATGATGATTATAATTTTGTTGTTGCTTGTCCTCTACATATTTGATATAATTCAATAAAACCACAAAAAAGAAGATGTGAGCCACTATTATTGGACATAAAAATTGGAGTACATTATATAAAGTCTAAAGCTAGAAGTTTGTTTTAGATCCTTTGCCAGCAGGCCTTATCTGGGCACAATGGAGCAGCTTTCATGCCTTGAGTGTCCCTTCCAGGAGATTATTCTCCTGACATATTTCACCTGTTCCCCACCCAGGTACACCCCTTCACTTGCAGAACATGAGGGGGATTATAATTATTTAAACTTATTACAGGCAGAAATAAATTGAATATGCAATAAGATAGCAATACCACATAATTTTAGTGATGGCTCAGTTTTTGTTTGTAATAATTGCTATTAAATTTTAATTTCATTTAAAAATTAAAATGAAATTTAAATTTTTGAAATTAAAAATGAAAATTTTTTAATTACATTTAAATGTTATCTTAAATGTTATATTTCCTTATTTTAGAAATTTTATTTTCATGCCAAGTAAGCAAACCAAATTGTCAAATTTTTGAAAAATCAAATTGATACATAAATTTTGGAATATGGAGACTTCAAATTTTGTATCATATTATAATAAAGAAATTAATAAAAAAAAAATTAACAAAACACATTTTATAAAAAAAAAGAAAAAGGTAAAAAAAAAGTAAAACTAGCACCAGTTTATACTTCACTTTAAGTAGTTTATACATGTAACAAGTATGCAACTCCAATCAAGAAAAATTAATAATCTGAATTTGAATATTTTACAAAGAACAATTCTTTTCGGTATTTTATTAAAAATTAAAATACTTATAAGAAAAACTGAAAACTTTCATGATGATATTTAACATAATTATTGAAGTGGAGAAAAAATTTTAACCCATTAACACTAAAAGCTTTAAATTAGTGTCTTAATGGAATTAGAATTTTTTTTAAATATTTTCAGTGGTGTGAAATTATTGTTTCATTTATCTGAAAAGTCATCATGACTGACTCAGTACTCTAACAATGGAGATTTTTTGATGTTATGAGTGTAGTAATTTGCTCTTTTTTAATTCTCTATATTAATAATTCAGTTTCCTTTTTGTAGTTATTTTTTGAAGTATCTGTGTTATAAATTAAATATCTCATAATATGAAATATTTTCTTTCATGTAGTTAAAAAGTAATTTTTATCATTGCTTTGTTGATTAGATAAAGTTAAAATGATAAAAAAATATTTTCTAACTCATTTGCAGGATGTATCTATGCTAAAGTTTTATTTTCAACAGTATTCATGAAAAAATTTATTGAGACATTCCTGCGAATTATTAATGAATCAAATTCTGATGTACTAGAATATTAGAAAAAATAAATTTTACTGTAGTGGATAAGTTAACCATAAAAAAGAATTTATCATTATAACAGTATGTAATATTTTATCCACATTTCTATGACAATGTATATATATATATATAATAAAAATGATTTAAAAATGCTCTTTAATATTTGGTCGGGGACTGCTGACATGCTGTCAAGAATGATAATTTTTGATATTTTATAGACATTCTCGACGATGTTGTATC
>JAPDSC010142068.1:64351-86535 GCA_026290005.1 Latrodectus geometricus
ATATATATATATATATATATATATATATATATATATATATATATATAGTATTTATCTTTATTTTTAGCAACAATGGATGTATTGAAGGTATCATGTTACGCTTGCGAACATATAAAGATCCTGATTTGCCTCATGATATAAAGGTAAATTATAAATGATTTATATTATAAAATATTGGCTGGATAGAATTATGTGAATATTTTGATTAGTATCTTAAAAATTGAGTTAGTAATAACTCAAATAT
Organism: Latrodectus geometricus; assembly: GCA_026290005.1. Lineage (NCBI taxonomy): Eukaryota > Metazoa > Arthropoda > Arachnida > Araneae > Theridiidae > Latrodectus > Latrodectus geometricus. Next base: position 64,596 of record JAPDSC010142068.1, read on the forward strand.
TCTGCAATTAAGGATAATATGAGTTTTTATTTGTGGTAAAACATGTAAATGAGAAAATTTAAGAACATATGAAAGAGATTTGATTGTCAGATATTTTTTTCACTATATAAATTTAAAAAAACCTTTAGAACATATTTATACTGTTATATTTGATCCAACAAGTATATCTATAGTATATGACAATACAAAAATTTATATAGAACATCTGATTTTCAAAGCTATATATATATATATTTCTTAGGTTACCTTATTTAATAGGATGAAAAATTAGTGTCTTTTAAAAAACATTTGCAAAAACAGAAATTTTTCATTTTATTTCTTGTATTATTACTCATTACAAACTATATTTCTATGTACCCTGAAGTGATTATAATGGAAGTAAAGAGGTATAAAGAGGATAAAATGAAAAAAAAAAATGTTTATCAAAAGCAGTATTCTAAACTTATCCATAGGATTTCATTTGTTACAAATTGATTCAAATATCTAAGTGAAAGAAACATTATAGTAGCAAACAAAATTGCTTTTGAAATGCATGCTTTTAAACCTAATAGCTTATTAATCTTAACTTAACTTTAACATATGAACAATGTGGGTAGTTACATCATAATTATACATTATATTAAAATAATTTCAAAAACTTTTAAAATTTTAAAACTATTATAAATAAATAAAATATTCTTATACCATATATGAAGAATAAGCATATACTACATACAATTATATTTATGAATATTTCATGCCTTTATTTTACAATGAAGCTCTTGATGTAGTTATTTTATAAATTAAAATTTGCGGTAAAGATTCTACTTTTTAAAAATTACTTTTATTCTTTTGTTGGCATTATAACAAACATTAATTACAAAAAAAAAGAAGAAGATGTATTGGATATGGAAACAGCTCCTTTAACAAACAATATTAGAAACACAGCAGAGTAAAGTCAGGTTTTAAAGAGAAAAGATGCGTGTCCTAGAGATGTTTGTGTTTTGGTATTTTTTTTTTTATATAATTTCAATGTTTTTATTTCTAATGCTTGTTTTTGTGTTTTGTAACCATGTCAAAATATTAAAATGAATTATAAAATTAATCCTGAGATTTGGGCAGGCTTATATACTAGTTACAAGATTAGCTTAGCATCAAATTTTTATAATATCTAATATAGAATCTTTCAATTAATTTGGGAAGATATGCATATAATTACTGTATCAATTAAACTGAACTTTAAAGACTGTATTTTTCTATGCATCGTTGTGCCATATTATTGATAATGCGGTAAATATTATGAGCTATGGAGAAATATTTTAAATTAATTTAATTTCAAATTTTGTAAAATCTAATGTAAAACATGTTTTTTATGCAACTTTATGTATTAATGTGTGTATTTAAAATTTTCTTTTTTGAAAAGTAATCATGTAACATTTTTATGAAGAAATTTTAATAAAATAATTTTTGATGAGTTATTTGATGTTAAGTTCTTTCTTTTAGTAATTATTATCTGCATGTATTAAAATCTTACTGTTTTGAATTAATAACATATTTTTATGTTTCTTTTTGCGTCAAAGTCCAAGTTTTTAACTCATAGATAGCTATTGATTTGATTACTGCTTTAGACACTAACAACTTTGTTTTCTTGTTATTGTTCTAAACCTAGATCGTTCTAGATATATTTCTATAATGCAAACAGCTGGGGTTATCTGCATTAAGCATATAGTCGATTTCTGGAATAATGTCATTTTTCTTTACAATTAAGCTTAAGTATTTGAACTTCATGATTGATTTAAGTTTTAATTTTTCATTTACTTTGAATTCAGTTTCTTTTACAATTCACTATCCCTTTGTTTTTTTCCAACTTATAGTCATATATTTGATACTTTTCTGACCATGTCATTAAATATCCAATTGCTGTCTTATTTCTAATCATCAAACCTATATTATCATCAAAAACCAAATCTTCTGTAGTGTTATTGAAAATAATATTGGCTTTATTTGCTAGCAGGATGAGCATAATTGTTTCCAAGATTACATTAAGCAATAAATTGGACAAGATGTTTCTCTCTGTCATAATGCCATCATAATTTTAAGTTTTCCTGTTAATTTATTTTGAACATTCATTTTTTTTTATCTTTGTTGATTCAATTGCCATTCTTACCAATCTGATTAATTTATGAATAATATTAAACTAAAGTCTTATTTATGTTCATTATATTTCTCCAGTATATTTCTAATATAAAATTTCCTATCAATAAGTCAATCGATATCATCTACCTTTTACCAGCATTCTAACTGTTTTTAATCCATTACTTAAATCTGTTTGCCATAATTTTTGTCAAGTCTTTATCAAATTAAATATAAAATTTGAGTCAAGTTAAATAAAGAAATTCCACATTAATTATTTTATTTTAAATACTATCTTAATCTCGGCAAAATTGTCACACTATTATTTTCTTAATATTACCACCTTTCTCAAACTTCATTCATGATATTGTAAATTATTTTCAATCTAATTGGATTAGGAATAAAAACTCACAATTTTTTTACTTGATTGAAAAATCATATTTTTACAACCAGATAAAAAAATTTTGAAGAGAAAGTTAGGAGACTGCAAATTAAGAGTTGTCCTTGGTTGATAGATGTCCATTTTATGTCATTATTATCAGACTTATATTTTAGACAAAACCACCATACTTCTTAGTTACTAAAAAAAATTAATTTTCCAATGAATTAATACATTCATACATATGTATCTAAAAGTAAAATATTTGTGTTGTATCAAATAAATGGAAAATATAAACTTAATTGTCATTATTTTACATTATTAAATATTTATTAAATTTAAGAATTCTTTTAATTTAAAGTAATAGATAATAGATCTGTATAAAATTAATTTCTTATGATTAAATCTTGTATTCTTCTGATAAGCATATAAATTGCAAATATATGAATTTCAGAAAATTGTCCTTATTATGTAAAATTACTATGGTTTTTATTGTAACGAATTATGAATTGAGAAATATCTTTTTTTTCATTACGTACAGTGCATCACACAAAATTTTCTTGCTTTAGTTAATTTAATTTTATTGTAATAAATTGATCATACCTTTATGAACTATATAATGCTCTCTATTTATATTAATTCTGTTGAAAACAATTACAGGCCTTAGATTTGTGTATTGTTTTCTAGAAATAATTTTATGACTACTAATTTCCATCTTATTTTACATTAACAGTTTTTTGACATGAGAATGTTGTTCCTTCTAACAGCATTGTGTGCCGAAATTAGGTAATATTATTATTTTCTGTTTTTTATTTTACACAGAATTGAAACAGTTTTTAGTAAATATTTGTATCTATTTTTGGTTTAAAAATAACACTAAATTATGTGGTATAAAACATATAAGTATAAACATAAGATAATGTATCATGAAGATAATTAATACTTCTCATCATCATAATTCTCATAATTTTATATTATTCTAAATCTAATCACCTAATATGAGAAAAGTAATAATAATAGCAGTAATTTAAGAGACTTGGATGCATCTCAGTTGAAATTAAGTGTTATAGATTTGCTTGATTACTGAAGAATTACTCAAATAAGAAATTTATATGATGATTTTAAGAAGATCTGTTGTGAATAACAAAGTACTCAATATATATAGTTGAAAATATATGAAAGAAAGGAATTCTGAAAAGACAAAAGTGAAAAAAAATGATTGATGAACACATTCGATTCTTTCAGATTTTTAAGAAACAATATTACCTGCTTAAAACTTAAATTCTGTGAACCTATCTCACTTAAAATATGATTATATATAGGTGCGGATTAATATAAAAAATTTGTTGTTGCTAGCTTGGAGGAACAATTGCTCTAATAATACTCTATGACTAGTTGAAATTGCAAAATCTTAATTGGCAACTAATTTTTTTGTCCTTTTAATAAAATTTCAGAGTTCATCTAACACTGAAAGTTCTTCTGCTTGTGTTTGGCAGGAAGAAAAAAAGTGTCAAATCTATTGTCAGTATTATTTCTTCACTGTAATTCAAAATTATAAAGCATTTGACACTAGTGGTAACCTTTTGATCAGTTCCTATATACTAAATCTATATCCTGTATACAAAATCTTTCTACGATATTATATAAAATTATATGATCATTAAATATTTCAATAATTGCAGTAAGTGAAAATTAAAATAGCTATAACTGATTCTGTCATTACATTATATTTTCTGTTACTCATAGTAAGTACATTTTTTTATTTTACATTGCTAAATAATTCTAATAATTTTACGATTGTTTGATTTTGAAGAAAATAATAGTATTTTTGTAATAACGCATATCATCTTTATTTTATGTTTGTTGTAAAACTCTTAAAAATTTTTTTTAAAAATATAAGTTACTAGTTTTTTAAAATTTTACAGACCTAAAGTCAGAACTGAGCTACATGGTTTAACATATCTAACTGAAACGCTGGATCTTATTCTAAAAGAAAATGTTAATAATATGGCCCAATCAAGCACAGAAAATCGTCGAAAATTCAACAAGAATAGTAAAAGAGGTCGAACAAATCAGAATGGAATAGAAACATGTTTTGCGCCTTGCTTGATAGACAAAGAAGTTGATATGGCTTGTGAAGTTCTAAAAGTTCTTTTCAATCTTACTGTCAATGTTGAAAAATATAACATGGATGAGGTTAACCTTTATTTTATTTTTATAACTCTCATCTTTATTTTATTATATTTGAAAATATATATTGTTATGCATATTATTTCAAATAACTTTGTAGAATAAGTGTCACTTTGTTACACAATTTAAGTTATATAGTTTATTAATTTTTGTCAACAGTGTTTCTTAGTATATATTTTCCAAATTATATATAATTGATAAATAAATTGAGTTCACTCATTAATAGTAAATCATTTTACAATTTACAAAAATAAGTCAAAAAATTATTGCAATGCAGTTTCAAATAAGAATTAAAAATTAATAATTGTGAAACATTTGGTAATAAAATAAATGAATCTGAGTTATAATAGATATTTTAATGATTTGCTTTTAAAAATATGTTAAATTTTTATATACTTTTGATTTTCTTCACAATGAAATAATTCACCAACATTATATGACCAGAAAGGTTTCATGAGACAAGAATTTCTAAATTATTTTCCTACTTGTAAAATTGCTGAATTTTAATGTTTTTTAAAAGGAAATTCAATTAATTATTAAAAAGCATTAATTTTGTGATACACATACTATTTAGGGTTGCATAATTATGTTCTGCATATTTTATTTTTATTATGCATGATGAATTTCTGTATGATACAGAGTTTATTTCTGAAATTCTTTTTTTGAAAATTCTCATGAATTTTTTGGGGGAACAATGAGAGTTTTGATATTGAAGAAAATAATGTTAAACAAAATTTTTATTACAGTAAGTGAAAGTTATCAAATCTAATCTGTTTTTCCCCTAAATATCAGTGGCAACATATTTTGATTATATATTAGGATACTAGATGTATCATTCTTGTAGTATCTTTTATTTTTTATATGAAACAAAAAAAAATGTTTTAGCACCATAATTGAGTACTCAATGATTTGATCCATATAAAAGCTTATTATTATTTTTTTTTTTTATAAAAGCTGCTCCTTTTAATAAAATTTTTTAAATATTAATTTTCACAAAGTTTCTAAAAATTATTATATGTTAATGACAATCTTAAAAAGCATATTTAGATTTCCCTAGTTTTCCTTTTTTATTTTAATTGTTTGATATATTTTCAATTTACTACTTCCTATAAAAAGTCATTAAACTAGAATACTATAGATTTGTGTTTTGAGTTATTAAAAAAGTATTATTTATAGTATGCTAGTTGGACTTCTGAAATTTTTTTTTTTTTTATGAAAAAATTTTCTTATTGAACATAAAAATATTACAACTATTATAATGTATTATAAACATATTAACTCTTTATTATTCAATTGAATTAAATATGTATGACAAATCAATGTGTGTATTTAATTATATATACAGGCTGAAGAAGCACATTATTTAAGACTTGTGAGTATTCTTCATGATATTTTATTAAGTGATACTAAGTCAGCTGAGAAAAAAGAAGAATTGCATAGGTAAGTAACTGAAAAATTTATGTTGTAAATATTTATGTTATTTTTTTTAACTATGTGATATGTTTTTGTGCTATATGAAATAATGTAATGTAATTTGTTATGTAAAAATTATGAGAGTATTTTGCTGATTTTATACGCACTAAAATATTTGATTTTTAAATTCTGAATCTCTATTCTGACTCTAAATTCTGAATACTTGAATTTATTTATAAAATCTTATTATCACTATCGATTTCGTATCTCCAGTTTAAAAAAATGAAATCTGTTTTAAAGTAGTATAATTTTGTCTCATAATTTTTTGTGTGCTCATTATTGCAATTTTATTAAACATAAGAGCCTAATTAAACTCCTTTTTTCAGTTTTTATGTATAAATGCTTGTGGACCTATCTATTTGTTTGAATTTTATGATATCTTGTACTGGGCCATGTATAACTGATAAGTTTTCAAACAATTTAGTCAGCTCTACTGCAGAGGTCAATTTATACTTTAAAATAGATATAATATTTATTTTAGAAAAATTATTGTATGAAAAATTATTAATAACAAATGTTAAAACATTTAGAATTTCATTATATTTTATATATCTTTAAATTTATAGTTGAAATCCGATTTGCTAAAATGTTCCTGATACTTTTTTGCTGTTATTAAAATGATTTGATGATTTTTTTTTCAAATTATGTATGAGTTATTCAATTTTTATTATAAATCTATACTTCTAACTTACTTATGAGCTAAATTAATAACTAATAATAGTAGTAATTTAATAAGTGTATTTTTTATGTAACAACTATTTTAATAAATACTTATTTTGTGTTATTCTAAATTCTCAAATATTTTTCAATTTTCCATTTTAAATTATAAATTTTGTTGTTTAGAAATCACTAATTATAATTTATGTTTTCTTTAATATTTAATTTCTAAAAAATTCTATAAGTTTATATAAATTTTGAAAATGTAAAACATCTAATAAATATAGAGGATGGATAAGTTCCTTGCTGAATTTTTTTACAATTACATAATCACATGGCATTAGAAAATAATACAGTATTTATTTCTTCTAAATATGTATAAAAGTCTCAATGTTTTTTAATTAGCTCATAAGCTATTGCAAGGTTTTTAAAAAGGGATTAGCTGTTTTAATATAATCTAATTTATTCAGTAAGAAAATTATAAAAAATGTTTGATTATCCAACAATAATTTGTCGAAAAATGTGCAAAAAAACACCAGGCTTGATAGTTTAGTTATAAGCTTTTAAACTTGATAGAATTATAAATTCTAAATTTTACACAATTAATTCTCTAGAAGTTCAAATCTCTTAAAGATTCAAAAAAATTTTATGTATATATTTTTTAATTATGTGTTTATTTATTACAAATTAATAATTATTGTAGAAGATATTCAATATATTCTTTAAAGTGCTTAAAAAGTATTTTCTGGTGCTTAAAAAGTATTAAAGTATTAAAAAGTAGTACTGTACATGTAGGAGTTAATTTGATGAGACTTTACTTGGTTACTTTCAGTCACACAATTGATCTTTTAACAAACATGCCCATGTCAAGTTATGAAGAACTTTTGACTCCTGTATTGGAAACTGAAGACTTAAAGGATAATAGCACCATTGTATATGATAATATGAATATGGAAGCAGTTTGTGTGATTTTGAATTTCCTTGAAAAAAGACTGAACAAGGTAATGTGAATTTAATGAAATTTTGCATTTAATTTACATTCTGGCTTAAATTTTTTTTGGCTAAAATATAAATTAACTGTTTAATTATATTAATATGTTAGCACAAATGATGATTATTAGATTAAATATCAATTTAGCTTTATTCATTATATGTTAAATAAAGAACTTGCTTGGAAAATTTGGTTAGTATTATGTTCTCTCTTTTTTTATCTAACTTAATTCTTCAGAATCAATGTTTTTATTATTTTATTCTATTTAACTTAAAATTTTAATTAGTTAAAATAAAGTATTAATAAAAACATTCAAGCATTTTCTTAATTTACAATTACTTTTGTAAATGTACCCTTTCTAAACATTTTAAGAAAACTGAGCAAAAGTAATAATTTTTTTTTATTCAAGAAACAATAATTTTTTAAATTCCAGTAACTTTTGTGACTAAAAAAATATAACTGATAAGGATAAATTTATTAAATGAAAAGGAATTGTTAAAATTCAGCATATGTTATCAACGCATGACTGTAGGACCACAGTGGCCGGTTGGTTAGGTCGTCATTATTGTTCTTGAAGGTAGTGTTTTCGAATCCCGGCTTAACCAAAGATCCGTTGTGTTTACTAATGTAACTGGAGCATGTAAAATATGTCAGGTCGCAGTGTCCTCCATGTTCCCATTTCAAATTAATACCTCTGGGGGTGTTTGGGGCCAGGCTATATGTCTTCTCTGGCTTTAATCTTTAAATTGGAAGATCCAAATGGTGCTGCCATCTGTAATCCAAAGGCGCAACATAATTTCCGCCTTTGTATGAGGGTGCTCTATTCAAAAACGGAAGACGCTCTTTCTTTCATTTGCCCAGTTCTTGACAAGTGAGCTTGGCTTTGCTAAGCTGCTTTACTCATCTACTGTCACTTTTTATAATATTGATTTGTAACATTTATTTACACATTTTTTTAAATGCATGCAATAATCATTTGATTCTTATATTTTATTTCATATATATATTTTTTCAAATTAAATATTCTTATATGTAGGACATTTCCATTTAAAATTATTTATGTAATATTTTTTTATATAATCAAATTTTTGTTTTACATTCTTTTTCATATACCCACAGAAAACATCCAAAGAACTGTTATCACCAGTTCTCACAACTTTAAGTGAATGTGCCAGATCAAATAGTAAGATTCGGAAATTTTTACGCAAAAAGGTATGTTCCTCTTAGCATAAACTGTTAAAGGCTTATGAATGTATTTTTTCTTTTTTCTTTTACAAATTTCTTTTATGAATTTTTTATTTATATGTAAGTTATATAAAAACATTTTAAAATAGTAATAAATCATGTTCAGAATAAAAAAAATACATAATTTATCTGATTCTACCAATAATATGTGTAAAACTACCAAGTTTATAGTACCATATAAGTCAGGGGTGGCCAAACAGTTGGGATCCGGGTTCTACTCCACATTTAAAAAATCGAAGGCGGTCTACCAATGGCAGAGCTAAATTAACGTACATATTTATTTTCAATAACTAGAAACAATGCTAAATTATTTAATTTTTCTAAAAAAAAACTTAATATTAATATTTAGAAACTAAAAATTTACTGACGAAAATAATCAAAGTATTCATATATCAAAAGCTGACCATCCTATTCACTTCGTTTAGTTGCAATTTGGCACTGTATATCTGCGACAAGTTTATTATATGTGGCTGGTACGAGCTTATTGCAATGCATTAACACGAAATTAAATGTTCATCTGCTAAATGCGACCGATGTTTGTTTTGTGTTCATGGTTGAAAAAGCAGATTCTCAAAGATACCTTGATCCAAAGTATGATTTGAAATACAAAATCAATTTGTAAATATTTGGAAACGTTTCCCCAGAAATTAATTTCCAAAAATCAGTATCGCTAAATATGCTCTTGATTTAAGAAATATGTCACATCTTAATTTAATAATTTCTTCTTCGACCATGACTGATGTGATATCTATTAAATATCGTATTTTTTCAGATATGTTGTCCATCAATGTTAACATTTTCATTGTGACAATGTCCATCAATTTTGACATTTTCATTAAATGGAAATATCGTAAAATTTATTTCTGTCAACATAATTAAGTCAGCGAATCTTCTTTCAAATTCTTCAAACAAAACAAGTAAGTGTTAAGCAAAATCTTCGAAGTCTCAGTTTGGATTAGGATTATGAGTGCACTCTTCCTCCATGTTTTTGAAGTTTCTCATTTCATGTTTTCTTAATTGAGATGCATACCTTTCTATAGTTTCTTTTAATGTTTTAATCGCACTTATGTCCGTTTTAGGTGTTATATAAATCGTAAACCTTTAATCATAAATCTTTAAATCGTAAATCTTTGCACAATTTGTTTATTGTTTTAAAGCGTAGACTGTAGTAAATTTTTATTTTAAATAATTTATTGATTCTGTGTCATAAGTCATAAATTAAATTGTTAATATCTGAGGTCATTATCGGGATGGTCGCGCGGACTACCTAAAATGTCTCTGCGGTCGACATCTTGGCCACCCCTGATATAAGTCAATCATGCTTAACTTCTGAAATTTTTCTCATTTATCTGTAAAACTAGAAGTATAATCTAATGCAACAAATATTTTGCATAGTTTTTCATAATTAACTGTTAAAAATACATTGAGATTTTTTGCATCACTTAAAATTTATCACAAAAAATATTTTTTTGAACTGTTTAATTTTTTTTATATTGTAAGTTATAATATTTGTATATGCATGTGAATAATGTTATTTATGCTTTTTTCTCTATAAATTTTCCGATGATTTTTTTTTTTTTTTTTGAATGAACGATTTAAAAATAATTTATATTTTTTAGTAATTTCTTCAGTTCAAAATATCTTATGTGATACAGTGTGCTAAGGCATAAGAAATATTCTAGTATCTATTGCAATATTTTTGTATTTTATAGAATTATATTTTGAAGTCAATGAAACTTGAAAAAATAGTGAATTGCTTTTAGTAAAACTAGGTTTAAAACCAAATATTTTATGATATATTATTATAATAACCAAACTTCTCTTGTAGAAAAGATTTCTAATTTATGTGAAATAAACAAGAGACTTTGTTTAAAATTGTGAATAAAAACAATAAATTATATAATGGATAATTATAATATATTTACTTTAGCTAATTATAATGTATGTTATTTAAAAGTTTAAATTATTTTTAATTTTTATTTTATATTTTAATTTATCTAATATTTTTGGTATAATAATGATACCAGAAAATTATAAAATATGCTGATTTTGATAATGTGGTTGTTTACTTTTATTGATCACTCAAAATAAATAAATTCTTCTTAACTACTGCATAATTTATAAGCTTATTATGAGAGTAAATATTTGCCATAGTTAATGCATTTTCTAAGTTTTCTTCTTCTACTGACTTATGCTATTTTTCTTTTCTCAAGCTTGTCAGTTTGTTTTAAGTATAGAATATAATACTATTTCGTTCTAGCCTATAGCATACATTCATGACAAGTCTGAAGTTTTATTGTGATTACTTTTTAGGATTATAGCTTCTTTCCCAAATGGTTTTCACAATTCGTTTTGAGTGATTTAGTTTAAATTATAAACTCTTTTTAACATTAGTTATATAAATTTGTTTACTTTTTTCTAGTATTAAATCTAAATTTTTTATTATTTTTCATAAGGTTCTTCCACCTTTGGAAGATGTTATGAATCGTCCTGAAGATGGTACTACATTAAGAAATAGGTAATGATGAAAATTTTTTCATATGAATGAATTAATCTAAATTTATATTTTCTGTGATTAATTTTGAATATGAAATTGAAATAAGAAATTTGTATAAAACAGCATAAGGGTATCTTAATCCTAAAATACTTTCATTATGTGTTTAATATATACTGGAATATTTAATATTGCATTGTATTTTCATAGTTTTGTATCACTGTTCAAAGTTTTGTGTCATTCCAAGTTTTAATTTTTATAAATCATATAAGAATTAGCTAAGATAAATACCAATTTATCTTAGCTAATTCTTAAATGAATAAATTCTAATCTGTCACCCATTTATCTGCAGTTATTTTAATATCAGTATCAATTTTCATCTACTCTTGTGCACTGCATCATTAAATATGCTTAAGCATGCAACTCTTATTGAACTTCTGAATGCTAATATTTTTTCAGGGTCAATAACTAAAGCTAATTTTTTTCATTGCTTTCTTAAAAGTGTTTATAATGAGATATTTTATTCCAGTCATATCAAGTATTTTGCACAAATGAGTTAAAGTATGACATCAAGTACGACACACTTTAAAGTGATGTGAAACATTGATTCTAGCTATTAAAAACATTTTCTTGTAAAAAGATAATTATACTGTAAAATAAGTCATTGCTATAAGTGTTTGTCCATCTGATAAATACTTCATAAGTATTACTAATCAAAGTGATTTTACTGTTTAATTCAAAAACATCCTTGGGTGTGCTAATTTATATTGGGTTGTTTTGTATTTTAATGCTTAAAATGTAAAACATAGTAAATTATTTGCTATATATATATATATTTCATATACCATTTGATTGTAATTTGAAGTAGGTCATTATACATCAACATAACACTGCTAAGGTATGTAAAAGTGACCGTGTATGAAATTAACTGTCTGAATCCTTATCAAAACAAATAATGCATACAAATTAATTGATAGGGTTTGTTGACATTAATTGCAATATAGTATATGTACAATTGTTCCCCTAAAATTGTTAAAATTTTACTATTCACATTTGATATAATATAAAACTGTAATTAGTATTATGCATATATTTATTCAACTGAAAATTTAAAGAATTATGTGTTAAATCTTGAGATAAAAATTGAACTTTCATGAAAACATAAGCCATTTAAAAAACATGTAAAAGTATTTTTTATTAAAATTTATATAATTTATTATAATTTGACATTAATATTAATTTAAAGTATATTCCATACATTTAATAAAACATTGCACAATATAAAATATTTTAATTTATTTGACCAGATAACTTTTACTAATCTTTTAAAGGAAAGGTTAATTCTTCTTTTTTGAGCTATTAAAAATCTAGATTTCATGTGATATTCTCCATTAAAATTTTTTTTGTTTTAATCCAAGTTTTATCAGAATTTGTCATCTGTTGCCTTTGTGGCTGAAAACTGACAAGATATTATATTTTTTTTTTAATATTTTTAATTTACTCTTTAATTTTTATATTTGGCTCTTAGTATTATACCTTAAATTTTCATCAATGATACATTAAACATTCCTTTGAAGGAACTAATGTGTTAACTAATATAAAATATACAAATTTATCATTAATAATATAGTATCTCGTATATTAAACTTGTTATTTGCTCTTGGCTTTTTAATTTAAAGAAAAAAACATAATTATAGAAATATTAATATTTTACAATATTATTTCCTTTCTTTAATACAACTTAACAATATTTTTAGATTTTTTTAGAACATTTTTTATTGTACTTTATTGCCCTTTAAGGTCATCTTTCTTATCTAATAGAATTAGATAGATCTTGAAAGTGTTCAATACTTCACCTGCTGTCAACATAATTAAAAATGATAGAAATGTACTTGTCATTGGAATTTCTTTAAATGTGTATTGATTAGTTAGTATAGATTATAGATTCTATTTTTTATAATAAAATAAATAAATTTAAATAATTATATAGGAATATAAAATTTTATTCTTACTGAAATTTTGCTATCTTTTGAAAATATTAATAAAATAAAAATCCCTTACATTGACTTATTAATTCATTTTATAATGGTATATGCATTTACCAAGATTGGTATTTATATTTTATTGTTTGTATGCTATTTAAAGATAGTTCTTATTTTCCTTTAATGTCTCTGCATCTAATCAATAAATCATATCTTGTTTAAATTTTATTTTATTAGTTACTAAACACTTGAACTACAATTTTTTGTTATATATATATATATAACTGCAATTGATTAATTATTTTTTTAAAGTCAACTCAATGTGAAATTTTTGAGCATTACACATTCTCTTCCAAGTTGATATGTTGTAGAGTTATTGAAATTAAGTATTAAATGAAATGTGTATTCAAAGTAGAAGAAAAATTTATTATTATCTGTTCCAATTTAAAATATCTGCTCTATAAAATAAATCTTTTCATGTATTTATAAAGAAATTTTTTAAATAATTTATATTTAATTGAGAGAGATAAAAACGAGTTGCTAGTTTATAATTCTTGAAAATAATGCATATTTTCTGGTGTACTTAAGTACATTATTTTACAAGCCTAATGCAACTTTTTGTTGAATGTTTCCTGACTTAATTTTTGCCATTGCAAGATAACATTTTGTAGGAACTATTTTCTTGTCATGCAAAAATTATGATTGAATTAGATAATGTGAAACTAATTTGTTGTATAACTTAATCAAATTTATTCAACAATTCTGTAAAAATACATCCTAGAAATTTCTAAATCATCATTTGTAGTCCATTCATTAAAATTTTGGCTTAAATAATTTCGAAATACATTTTTTTTATTCACAGCACACTTGATAAAATGAGTGTAAATTTTCTTCACTTTCATATTCTTTATTTTTTTATTACTTTGGGATTTTTCCTTTAAGCTTTGTTTTATTATTAATTTAAATAATCATATTTATTGTAAATTATTAATTTTTGTTCAATTGTTTCAAATTTTATGTTTTCACTAATTATATTTTTAAATTTAAAATTTATTTTATATTTGCTTAAAACTTTTAATTAAATTATATAGAAATGTATAACAGTTGAATTATATATTTAATAATTGTTTATTTTTCTTTCTTAGACTAGTAAAACTTATGACATCTCCAGTATATGATGTTAAGGAATTAGTTGCCGATTTCCTTTTTGTATTATGCAAAGAAAAAGGTTGGTATTAATAACTTTAACTCTTAATCACTGTTTTTAAATCTAGATTTACATTGTTTTGAACATAATAAGTTATAATTTAATTGTTGATTTTATTGAAATATTGAATGAGTTTAACTTTAATTAAATCGACACAAATTTAAGAATGTGTGAATCCATGGCAGGAAGAGAAAGGCTATTTTTACTAAAAATAATGAATTTATTGATGGCTGTCTTTAATGCAAAATTAATTATTGGAACAATTGTAGTGAAAATGAGAAGATTTCATAAAACACCTTAATCAGTTTTGTATACCATGCTGAATGCAATAATATCTAGTTTCTGCTACTTTGGGATATAATCAACAAAAAATCCAGGAGATCTTATTTTGGTATTATTACCATAGATAATGTTTTATGAGAACCTTGAAAGATTTAAATTTAGCTAGTGTTTTTTAAAGTATTTAAATTTTAATTTTCCCAATTATCTTAGCATTGTTAGCATATCTTAGCAACAACTATTGACTTACTAGTAATCTCTCATTCTTTGACATTAATTGTAACTGGAAGTTTGATATTGCTCAACAAGTAAGAAAACTTGTTCTACAATCTACTACAATATGATGTATGCTATTAATATCTTTTCATTGGAGATTTTTGTTTTCATGATGTTAGGAAAATGAGAATACTATAGGCAAATATTTAATTTTACACAATAGTTATGAATTGGGGTGTCTTTATCAATGAAAACTATTTATTTAGTTTGATAAACGATTCTTAATTATTGCATTTTAAAGGTAAAAAGTAATATAATCTCTCTTCCAATAACATTAACAAAACATTTCTGATGATTAACATAAAAAATGTATTTGAAACTATTTTATGCCAATTCTTTTATTTTCATTGAAATATATATATATATATATATATATATATATATATATATATATATATATATATATATATATATCAAAGAACAGCATGAAAGAGTAACATATATAAAATATTTTTAATTTTAAATTAAAAAATATCAAAATTTGAAGTATTGTAACAATATATTCTACTTTGTCGACTCATTGATTTTAATAAGTATTAGTATATTTCATATATTTTCAAAACCAAGGCTTAATATATGATCTATGGCAAAAGAATTATTTTTTATTTTATTGTTTAATTTAAAATAATTCTTTTTAAATTTAATTTATTCTTTATAAGTTTGACATCTTACAAAACTAGGTTGCATCAACTATGTGCATTTTCCAGCATTATTAATTTACAACTTCTATCCAATTCTTAACTTTCATGAGTCTTAGGTCACTCTTAGTGCCGTCCAGCAGTTGAAGGCTTTCTTTTGCCACAGAATTCAATAGGAGTTTTAAAAATATGATTATTACTCCATTGTTTTCCAGGTTTATCCAGAAGCAGACAGTTCAGCCTGTGAGTTCCCAAGTCCCGATTCCACACCAATCTATCAAATCTGGGGGTTGAACTTAAAGCATTGCTGTGAAACCATCTTATTATGATATAACAATTATGATATAACTATCTGTGGTTGTCCATATAGTATATGTAACTTAAAGTTTTATCTATTTTGCTAACTTCCTTCCTCTTGTACTCTGAGGAGTACAAGAGAAAGGAAACAAAGAGGAATGAGGAAACAAAGAATACTCTGAGGAAATTACTTTCAAACATATTCAACGTATGTTGAGTATCAGTATTAAGAGTCATTGTTTCACTTGCATAAAGCAAGACTTGCAAAAAGTCATAAGTTCTTTAGTTCATATATATGTCAGAAGTTTTAAAGGCTTCACTGTTATTGCTATTTAACTGGTAGTCATGTAAATATAGCATGACTTCATATTTATTTTTCTTTTTTAGTCAATCGTCTTGTCAAATACACAGGCTATGGAAATGCTGCTGGTCTACTTGCAAATAGAGGTTTGATGCTTGGTGGTAGAGGAAGCAACGCTTATTCCAGCGATTCCGAAAACAGCGATACAGAAGAGTATTTAAAAATGAAAGATAAGTAAGTTTCAAATATATAAATGACTAATTTGTTAAATCTGAAAAATAATATTTTTATTTATTGTTATTATAAAAAGTAGTTTTTCTTTTATTTGTTTATTAAAGAAGGAGATAATAATTTAATAACTACTAAATTTGCCGTTTTAAGTGTAGTTAGCAATTATTGATTCCTAATAATTTTGAGATTTATTATTAACTCTCAGAGAATGATTTAGATCAAGAGTTCTTAACTTATATTTTAAGCTTATTTACACATATTAAAATAATATTTGTTTGGGTATATTGTATTTTTCTTTGTATCAATATCTTTAAAAAATTTTTTGTGAAATGTAGGTAGTGGGTCATGTGGAAAAGGATCGACCAATGTATTTAAAGTTTTTGTTTTATCTTATATGTTCGTAAGTCTTCAATTAAAATTCAGTTCGTTAGTTATTGTTCATAACAAATGATAACAACGAATTAAAAATTTGTCTTATATTTCAGTAAGTAAAAGCAGATTTACTTCCTAATTGTTTTAGTAATATTTTTACTAGTTATTCTTTTAGTATAATATACTAGAGTATAGGAATTATCTTTTCAAAGAGTTATTAAATGTTTTAAATCTCCATATAATTGAATCATTTTATCAAAAATCAATTCATTAAAAAAAATATATATATAATTTATATCTCTTATTTTCCCCTCAAATTTGAATTTTTTTAAGGCAATGCCCATCTTTTTCCTTTTGTGAATTGATCAGTGCATTAAAAGCTGCAGAGGGTTTAGAATGATTACCATATAACAAAAATTGCTAACATAAAGCATCTGCAAAGAAAAGTGTTGTAAAGGACTAATGACTGCATAAAAAAAAGTAGAAAAAGAGCTTTCAATGGAATTACATGTTTAGCATGACTAATGGCATGTAGTAAATAATGATAACAATGCTTAAACATAACATAACAGCTGAAGTCTGCACAACTTCGTGTTTTATCAATTTACATTCTCTCAATTCTGACACATTTTGTGGACCACACATGTACACCTTAGATTTCAGATAATTTTAAACCAGAGATCATAAGAAAGAAATTGGAATATAGCAGTGGATAAAAAATTTAAAATTTATTGGAGGTTTTATCACTAAAGTGTTATTGCAGTATTTATTAAACAAATCGAGAAACACATGAAGAAGCCTCATCTTTCATCTATGCAATGTCACTGATAACATTTCTTTGCTGCAATTCAGGAATAATGTAATCCAGCAGCCATCCGAATAGTTAGCACTCTGAAATTTAATTAACAGCTCATTGGTTTGAATACATTCTTGAGACTTGGTTGTTAACAACTGCTTGGAATCTACTTTAAACTGTAGATCATCTTTTTTTCATTTGCCCATTGAAGGCAATTCTTGCTGACATTTCCAGTTAAAGAGAAATTGCCACGTCTGTCCATAATAGTTGCAGCAACTATCTGTTATTTGAACTCTATGTGATGTGAAATCCATACTTGATCTTTTCCAGACTGCAGCAGCTGGATCCACTGAAACTGATTTAGGAACATTCGTAGAACAGAGTGCAGTCTTGAGAAGTGCAGAATTTGAGAAGTGGTTTTTAGTAAATCCAAACTGTGATCCACACTTCTTGCTGCTACAGTGGACCTGCCTTAAAAATGTTATGCTTTTCCTCAACAATTTAAAATTTATCCAGTTGACCATTCAATCATTTGGTCACTCAAATTGAGTCCAAGACATCTAGTTTTTTAAAATTTTCTTATCAGTTCTTGTATATTTTTTATAGGACATGAGCCTCATCTTATGACATTGAATATAAATTTGCATTGCTTCAGCAGCATTTTTTTCTCCTTCAAATAAAACAGCTTAATCAATTTATCAAGTGTCACCTTGTTGGCACACTCAAACACCTTATTGAGAAAATACTTCTGCCTAATGTTTATTAAATGTTTTTTCTCAAGCAATACATTGCCTATGGTGCTCTGCGATTGATATTTCTACTGTCCAACCCTATGAATTATGCAATGCTTCTTTTCTCTTTATTGTCATTAATTCTGTATAAAGTATTTTTCTGTATATAATCCGCAGTGGCGTATTATCCGCACGACCTTTTTTCCGAGTAAAAGGGAAAAAGTGTCGCATAATCCGTGCAATTTTTTTCGGCGAATAGTCTAAAATATGTACTGCTGTAAATATGGGTGTCACATAAAATTAAAAAAAATCTACAATATGATAAATTGTACAGAAAAAAAATTATTATGAAAAAAAAATCTGTTTGGATCCACCTCATCACAAAGTGCGATAAACTAAAGATGAAAGCACGAGATCGATCAAGAGCGATAATTTCGAGAAAATTTATATAAAACTTATCGTGATATTTAGCTTCTAATAACTTTTAATAAGATGTTAGACATATTTAACAAATATATGTATTTGTTTCGTTAATATTTAAATGAAAAAAATTGGATTATTTATAAACTAAGTATTTTATGCTATTTTCTTTTATACCGCGCGTACTTAGTTTTTCACTTCACATTAACACGTTTGTCGCCATTTCTTATTTGCTTTCGCTATAGCTTTTAATTTAAAATCTGCTGTGTGATTTAAAGGTTTTAGCTTCCATATTCGCATATGACGATGTTCGAATTTGAATATTTTCAAAACGAAACAGCTCACGTCAAGACAAATTGCGAAATGACGTTAGTGACATTCAACTGTAATATCTTTAAGAGGAACCGAATTCGTTTTTGAACGTAGTTGGACAAAGCTGACTATAGCTTAAATAACTCTGGTGTGTCTTGATATCACCTGTTATTTATTTTATAAAACATAAACAGTATTTCTTTCAAAACTTTCTTGTAAGCTTTTCTGCTGGAGAATGTTTTTTTATCAGATTATCCGCAACGGCGTATAATACGCGCAACGAAATTCGGAACTTTTTTAACACATAATCTACGGATTAAATACAGGAAAATGCGGTACTTGGAAATTATATATTGATGATGTCAAGAAACAGGCTAAAAAACGTACTTACTTACTTACAGTGCTTTTTTTTTTTTTTTTACAAATGCTTGACATTAGCATTTTTTGTCATGCACTAATCTTTAGTAGTTCGACTAAACTTTAGTTCGATAGGTTAAGTAGATAACTCACTAAATTTTCATGTGTATATGTGTGTGTGCAAGTTTTTCCTTTTTCTATCATTATGTATATATACATAGATGTGAATGAAACATAATATATAATGTTACACTATTTTCTTTCTATTCTCACTGAACAAATTTTGATTTCCCTGGTGTATGTTTGTAGTGAATTTAAATTCACATTTAACTATAAGTCCCTGATTTGTAAAACTTGTCTATGGAACAACGACCAAAATCAAACTTAACTTATTTTTGTTATTGTAACTTATGAATTTTTAAATGCCATTTGTCATGTTTGATGGAAAACAGGAAGAATATTAAGCATAAAATGTTATATTTGCAGATGTTCACAATACACATCCTAGGGCTACATATTATGCTTTATTACTAACACTAGAATTCATATTTCTACATCATATTTCATTTTTATTTATTTTTATAAATATGTTTCTAACTTCGCTTCATACTTGAATAGTTCATTTTTGATCAAGATTTTTTTATTCAATGTACTTAAATGTTGAATAATAATAGTAATAATATTCTATTTTATAATTTATTATAAAATATAAATTAAATGAAAATAATGTATAAAAAATGAAACCAATTAAATTAATTATATAATTTTTGAATAAATCAATGCCTATCTTTTCATAAAAGTTGAAGTTAAACAGCATGAATAAATTGAAAATACTTCACATGAATACTTTTAATAATGTATTTCAATTCCATAATAACATAAAAGAAATGCTATTACATTTATTTTTTTTATTCAAATTACTTATTTTAAAGTTTACATGTTAAATATTCCTTTGTTCGACCAAAGAAAACTAAATTTCACTTTTTTTAAAGAGTATATGTAGAAAAATGCTTACATTCTGAGAGTGATTTTTTACTCAAATAAAAATTTGTTAGAATTAGTAAGTTAATGAGCTGATTTTAAGAATTATAATTTAGTTGTGATATCCATTTTTGGTATTTTTATTTATATATTTAGTTTTTTCTTTTGATTTAACAACACTTTATTTTGATATTATATGCAGAATATTTTAAGATTCCATTATCTGGCTGATTCTAAAATGCATGTTATTTTATCATTCTAAAATAATAGCTTTAAATAAAATTCTATATTTTAGAAATAAAATATCAATACATTTAATAAAGTATAAAAATTGTTGGCAAGCCAGAAATTTACTCCTTCAAATTTAGAAAAAAAAGGTATACTAAGAAGAAAGATTTAGAAATTTAATGTTGAATAAGTCTATGTTTAGAATTTTACATGAGGTACATATCTTAATGCATTTGTGGCAAAGCTAATATTTATTAAGGATCACTCTTCTTATTCATTATAGGATCAAATCTATTTATAGATTGAACTTCCACTTTAAGTGTAACTATTTATTGTATTTTGAAATTCATTTTAAATTGTAAAGTGATAGAGACTTTGATTGAGTTAGCCTTCAGGAGCAAAAATGTGAACATAGAGTTACTAATCAACTTCGATTTATATTTAAATACATTTGTATATTTTCTAAAAATATCTTTTTCAATTCAAAAATTTTTTATATTTAGAATTACTATTAACAAAAAAAAAATTTTAAATATTTTTAGTAGTCAATTTTCAAAAAAAAGGAAATAAATAAATAAATAAAATAAAAAAATTATGGTAGGGCATTAAATAATTCTTCAGTTTTATTTGCATGTGTTTGTTTTTGTAATTTTTTTTCTAGGATATATCAATGTGTTATGTATTTCCCTGTCACTACTTGTATAAAAAAAAAGATGAATATATTTGATGGTAAATTAATAATTTGAAATCAAGTATATTATGTTTGTCAAAATATTATTCCAAGAAGATACTAAAGCAAAATTGCATCTTCTGATTCAGTTGTTTTTGTCCACATTTATAGTATATACAACAAAAGTATACATATTATTCATTACATACATTAATAAATTAAATTAATTTCAGACCAAAATGTATTAAAAACTATAATAAATTATTTATTGTGTTATTAAAAAATTATCAAAAAAGGATATGTGTGCCAAATAATTTTTGT
>JAPDSC010142068.1:91535-108099 GCA_026290005.1 Latrodectus geometricus
TTCTGATTGATTTTGAATGCAGGTTTTTCATTGAATGTATTACTTTAGACAGGCGCTGTTCAATACACATATACCCGTAACTTTTCAATACACATATACCCGTAAACAAATCTTTTATGTGTACAAAAAAAAAAAAAAAACCCTCGCTCTTCAACTCTACTTAATTTAAAAAAATACAACTATCAACTTTTTTTTTTTTTTTTTTTTTTTTTTTTTACAGCAGAAATGTTTTTTGTTACTGGTTTTTACGACGTTCCTTCTCTCAATGACATCCAAAATTTCCCCTTTTGAATTTCGTGCATCGCCTGAATATAGTGTGGTGTGGATAATTATTATTCATTGCAAATGTCGTTTCCTCTAAGCACTGATCTACATTTAAACCATGCATATATATATATTTATATATATATATATATATAGAGAGAGAGAGTTATACTTCAAAACTGCCCTTATATTACTACGCGACCATAATGCCATAATCTGAACTTTAAACTATCACTGATAAAGAACAACTGAGTCCACAGACGTTGCCAATGGCTGCTTTGCAAGTTTGGACATGACTGAATCTAGAACAACCTATTACCGCCTGAGGGTTTTTTTTTTTTTTTTGTTTTGTTAAGTCCTATTGCAAAGCTTTTAGAGTACCTTTTGTAACTATATGTCTAAAACAGTTTTTATGAAACTAAAACTTAAATAGATTAATAATAGATTTTATATATCAATTATAAAATGATTTTTAAAATATTAAATATATATTAATGAAACTAATGAAGATGAAGTTCACACACACACAAATAAGTTTCAATAGCACTCTCTTTAGTAAATTAAAATAAAAAATGCTTTCTTTTCAACGCTTTAATTAATAATTTTTAAATCAAAAGTACTTAAATTCTTTCATTTTTATTCAGAATACTCATAATAAAAAAATTAATTGTTTTAATTGGATATTCATTATTGTTATTTGTTCCTGATTTATTTAGTGGGGGTTAAGATATTTATGGTTTATTAAAATTTATTCCAAATCCAAATTTTTTTGTATTCCAAAAAAAAATTAGGAGCCAAAAAGTTTATTACCATTTTTGTAACGTTTGCTTAGAAAAGTGACACTTAAGCTATATATTAGGTTGGGGGAAAAAGTTATCCATTATTTTTTCGGTAGACGTCTGTAGTGATCGCAATCGCGTGAGGTATCTATCAAACAATTTCAAATTTATGCTCATTGGAAAGGTGACATTTGACACTAAAATATTCTCTTGCGGTTTTTTGTTTGATTAATTCAGTTATGAGTACAAGGTTTTGAAAATAGAAGACAACAAACAGAAAATTCGATACATTTTAGTTTTTCTTTTATAATGGCGAAAATGCTAACCAGGTGGCTAAAATCGTAAAAGGTGTTTATCGTCCTATATATGTCTGTAACAACCAATTACGCACAATTTTGGTTTCGTCGATTCCGTTTGGGTATTTGGATGCTAAAGATGCACCTCGCATGGATACAACATCGTCTAGGATGTCTATAAAATATCAAAAATTATCAAACTTGACAGCATGTCAGCAGTCGTAGCTTCGCACAAGACCTAAAAATCTACATGAAAACTGTTTTAAACCTTTTTACAAAGTGAATCTGAAAGAAGTTACAAAAAGTTCACGTAAAAATAATGGATTTCTTTTTCCCCAACCTAGTATATATAGGGTAATTATTATTAAAGTTTAAGATTTTTTTTCAAAAAGCTATACCAATAATCACAACCTCTTAAAGTTTAAGGAGAATATTATTGGGGGAAAAAAAAAAAAAAACCCTATAAAAATAGTTCTGGATTTTAACAATGGGTGTAACCATTAAAATATTTAAATGAAAGTATTTGTCAGTTGATATAAAAGCTGCAGGTCTACACTCTTCCTCATTCAATATTTTCAGTTGCATTAAACCCAGGAAAAAAAAAATAAAGAAACTGTATACTGTCACTATAGTTATGCCATCATATTTAAAAATTCCAAATATTCCTTTGAATGCTTGTAAATATGCTAATAGCTTTCTAGAAAACTAATTAATGAGAAATAAAGCATATATATTAAATAAATATATTTTATGCATTAAACAGAATTATTACTAATTCATATTTTTTTATTAACAGTATTATATTTCTATTTAGTGATTTTTGTCGTAGGTATAAATTTACTTTATATCAGCTTTCTGTTACTATTCTATAGTGAAGTCCCTTCAAAAGATTTTCTCTTCTATCATATAAGCTCACAACAGCCAGCTTGATCCCGAAATTCTTTATTATAACCGTCCTCTTAATATTTTGTCATTCTTCTCTCACTATTTTGAATTTTATTTCGCCAGGGTTTACATTGACTGGAGTAGAGAAAGTTGAAAGTTTTATAAATACATCCAGATCTTTTGCTTATTTTCCATAAAAAATTCACCACTTGATTATGAAGGAATGGGCTTCATAACTTTTTTTACAAGAACGATAATTGCACACCATTAGCTCTGCATAAGTTCCGGTTACTCAAGTGTATGGAATAAGTTTTAGTCCTGTAACTATCAGGGGCCTCATGAAAATGAAATTCTAAGGCATTCGTTTGTTGTATAAGCTAATGGGGAGAAGAAAAAAATTGATTTGACATGAGCTGAAGAGTGGGAGCAGCAGTGCAGAAGTCGAGCGGTGATGTTCAACCGTACAATTACCTGAACATGTCACATGTCTGTGAGTACAATGCATAAAATTGTATGAAACAACCTACATTGCTATCCTTATCCATAAAAATTACTCATGCAAGAGTTGCTTCCTGATGACTTGCCAGCAAAAGAAACTTGCACTTTAGAATTTCTTGCTCGCATAGAAAAGTGGATAAAATGAAATAGCGCGTGGAACATTTTTTTAGACAGACGAAGTCTAATTCCATTTGAAAGAGTATATCAATAAACAGACTTTCGAAGAGACAATAAAATCCACTCCCAAACCAACCTCATTTTACAAAGATCATTCATCATAAGGCCATATTTTTTCGAGAAGAGAAATGCTTTCGGCCTTTACTTGTATCGTCATTTGTAAGCTCTCTGAGTGTCTTGAGCAACTACGCCATTACCGTTCTGCAATAACGTGAATGTGTGGATTGAATCACTTTTATGCGAGGTGGCACTTCTCTATTTATTGCAAATCTAGTGAAATAGTTGCTAAAGCAGTATTTCGGAAATGCTTAAATTATCAGCCTGCATTTCCTATAATCTGGCCATCCTAACCACCTGATGCTAATTATATTTGAGCTAATTCACGTTTCAATATAATTTTGACCTGTGAAGTATAGAAAAATGCAAAGCATTTTCTAAAGTTGACAAAAACCACTGTTACAAAAATCAAAGAAAAAAAAATTATCATTGTTTCTTTAAAAAAAAATAATAATAAATAAAAACAATTGCACTGTAAGAATTTAGAACGAACTAAAGATGTGATTTTTTTCTCTAAATCCAGCAATAATGCATAGATGACAATTTTAAGAAGAGGAAGATTATCACGCATACACTTCTATTGAAATAAGAGCAGTTTCGGTGCGGAATGTTACTTTGTTTAAATTAACTACATCTTGGCATAATCAACTTTAAAGAGATTTTTGTTTAAATTACATTTTTTTTTTGAATAAGTTGCAAACGTTGTAATTAAACTCCACAGTATAAAATTATTTTAAGTTAGGTTGAGAATAATCCTGACAAAAGTTTTAATCCATTCTGTGCAGCCGTTCAATTCTGGACAAAATTCGGCTCACAAACATAATAAAGATTTTTGTTATAGAGATTAGATATGTTCGCCCATGACAGTTATGTCTTTTTCGCAAATGACCCTTTATTTGAGAGAATTTTAATTTAATACCGATCCACGTAATTCCCCTGTTGTAAATGATTAGTAACCCAAATCATACTTATCCCATAATTAACAACATTCAGGAACTTTTACATCACACATTTGGTACATCAAACATTAAATGGAACTGCTACTCGTACCTCCGTGACTTGGTTCACAGGTGCTCACCGGGTAACGATAAAATGAGTAGCAGTTTCCGGCCTTGTTGCGGCAAATGGGCTAATGTACTTACTTGCTCAAGGGAGCCCACCATTAGAAATAAAAAAAAAAAGCATTAAATGGAACAAAAGCATCCAATGGAGCAGAAGGAAACGAAAAAGCCGACATACTAGCAAAGAAGCAGCAACAGACTCTCACCATTAAACTATTGACATCCCATCCCCAAGTCACACTTACAGTGTATGCTAAATCAAATCCATGGCACGATGGTAAGAATTCTGGAATACATCTGAACAAAGACAATGGGTATATGCCGTATTATCAAGTCTCCCAAGAACAGATGTTATACAAATGCTTTCCTAAATTACTTTATTACCAGCCATGAATCATTAACTACAAGCTATAAAAATAAATAAAAAAAGTGACCCGTCTCTATGCTCTTGCGGCAAGCAAAGAACATTGCAAGAATGCTTAATTGCAACCAACCTACCTCTACCCAGCATCTCAAATTTTGTGTTAGACAAACCATCATCAATATATTGAATTTCCAAAATCTTGAAGTTTATGGACTTAAAAGTTTGTCTTCTTTTGCAATAGCCCAACCACCTCCAAGAAAATGTCGACAGCTCACATTGAAAATAATAAGAAAAATCCCTTAACCCTTCTTTGCATGATTTTTTCTTTATTGGTGAAATAAATCAAGTTGATATAATTCATGTTCAAAATTAAAGGAAAAATGGTTAAAGAAAATCTTAGTATATATTTATAGTATAAATTTAGCAAAAAACAATATGCTAAAAATTTCCATCATCATCCAAAATTAGATCATTAGCTTAGTACTAAATAGAAATAAAAGAGGAAAATAACAGAAACACGTGTTACAAACCTTTCTTCCACTCATTTTCAATTTTTTAGCAATAGAAACTCTAATATAATAAAACAAAATTATAAACGAAATCATACGTTTATTGCAACTACAACAAACAGCGGAATGAGACAACTTTAAGCTCGTTTCACTGATAATGACACTTGTTTATTTTTGACAGCTATGTTTCTTTTTATGCAATGGACATTAAAAAGGTATCCAAACACGATCAACTTAAAGTGAACTTGTTCTTTTATATAATTTTTGGGCATTATAGGTTATGATGGAAATTTCCACAATTATGCAAAGAAGGGTTAATAGACAATCACAGTTAAATTTAATCCAGAAGTTATATTTATATTTCATTCCATTAATTTAGGAATAATTGCAAGTCGAATTGATTGCAGAATGCATAAGGATAAAACGGGGGGAAAAAAGCCACCGGTGCCAACAAGAGACTATCATCAATCACCACAACTTTGTTTTGGCAGTCAATTGAGGAGGATAGACATATGCATGTTAACCTTGAATGCATTCCAAGCTCCTTCTTCTTCGTTTCACTGCCCTCTATAATTGTTTAATATTCGAAAAATTATAATTATCTTTATTTAATTTATATATTTTTAAAAAGTTTTCTAAGAACTTTATTTTATTTTACTTATTTCTTCAATTAATCAGTTCAACAGTGATAAGTAATTTAAACTTAAAAGTAGCAAAAGTAAATTGGGCTCTGTTGATGATTCTAAATATCGTATATTAGAATTAATTTAAACGCGCGCGTGGGTTACTATATATTTTGATCACTGATTTATTAGACAACATATGTTAAAGAAATCATTTAATTGATGATACATGATTATACCGATAAAGTTAGCAAGATTAGATTAATGTGCAGCGTGCACATAGCGAGAGTCCAACTGGTTCTTATCTATAGTCCTAAACTGCAGTCTGGGAGAAAGTCGAATCGGCAAGCAGGTGTTGAATCTGTGGATAGTAATGGGAGTTCCTCAAAATTTTATCATTTTTTCATGCGCGGTAGCTATATTGCAGGTATGTCATTTATTTTGTTTGCTCATTAAATTAAAAAAATATTAATAAGTATGCAGAAATTATAACACATTTTAATATTTCTAATGTAAAATGCTTAAATCAAATCTCTGGTCGCATTTATAAATTTTCAAAGAGGTAATTAGTTGACACGTTTTCCATATAAGCTCCTTTTGAGCCGTGAACATTCTGCATCTAGTTTTAATACATGAAAAACTATAGTAGTTACAATGTAAGCTTTTGTATTTTATCTAGCACTGTAAATAAGGATAAATTGTGTGGCGTAAAATATGCAATCAATGTGATTTTACAATAACGAAATTGACAACATAAAATCTGAGATAAATTACATTACAACACGCAGGTAAATTTAACCTCCACATTAAATTTAAAAAAAAAAAAAAAAAAAAAAAAAAAGATTTCTGAATATTGAATTCTTTCTCGAGTGAAAAAAAGAACCGAATTTGTTTGATGTATATAACTATCCAAATTATCGGCATGGTTTTGAAATATAATTTCAAGGCATTTTACACAATACATTTTATATAAATCAGTTGAAAAATTACAGCAAGTAGAAAGATCATTTTTATTACAATATCTGAAGGAAAAAAAATATATTCGAGAACATTTTTAAACCAGCCAGATTTTAGGACTCCCTAGGCTTGTGTGAAAACTATTACAACAAAATCAAATTTTAAGTACACTCATTGAATACCTATTCGGTTGTACATTTGTTTGTGAAATAATATAATGGAGCATGTATGTGTACTATTATAAAAATTATAATTTTCTCGAACTAGTAAGATTTGTTTCAATTGTTGAAGCAGATAAAATTTAGATATACAGGAATTAATAAAATGAATGTTTGGTGCAAATAAGTAAGAAAGACCAGAACAGAGTCCAGCAAAGAAAATTTATTCGTTGCAAATTTTCTTAATTTTAATTATTGAAGTAGCATATACAAACATGAATGTATCAACAGAAAAAAGACAATGACATAAAGAGGTATCATGTACATAAACATAAATAAGGCACAACAACACTGTACCTTTCAGTCTGCTTCCTAACCATGGCTTACGAGTTTTAGTGGGAGACTCAGACTTGTGTCACACAAGCAAAACTATTCATTCATCACAACTCTCGATTAGTTGAACTAAAGGAATAAATCCACTTGGCACTTCAGCAGTACGTGTCAATCGTATCTTTCATCGAATTCTAATTATTAGTTTATTCTACTAGGAATGCTGGAAAACATTCGAATTTGATCGGTTATTGATAAACTACTGTTTGGTTAAGACTAACATATCAAAAGATGAGGAAAGACAATTTTTTACAATTAGTTTGTAGAAAATTAATTGAGAAAAAGTTTGTGTGACTAGTATATATACACTATATTATCAAAAGCCTTAAGACCACTCATTTAATTTAGTTGATTAAATACTTGAGTGAAATCTGGTCCATTTTAGTAGTCTGGAATACGAAATAAGATAATGTATTTTAGGAATCCTTACTTTTCTTACTGATCACTTCAAAACTTTTACTACTCACTCATTTCGAATTATTTTCTCCGTTACAAAGAATTATGTTCGTTAAAGTAATCTATTTTTGAGAGGTAATTTTTTTTTAATATTAATATCTAAAAAATATGAATATCTCTCAATATATTTTCGATGCAACGAGGGAATCAGCATAACAATTGCTGCTAAATTCATTCTACCATAACCATTAGTAAATAACATAAAATTAAAAAGAGCAAAATGTCAAATTGCTTTTGATAATACATAGTATATAGGTACAGTGCATATATTCTATTTAGAAATATGTTTATTATTTATATTAATATTTATAGTTGGAAGGGATAAAAGTGACATATACACAGGCATGCAGATACATACATTTCTTTTAAAGATTTTCAGTTAAATTTGGTTATTTTTATGAATATATATATACAAGTAAATGAGAGAACATCTCTCAACAAATGGACCAACACCCAGAAGGTGGAAAAATGAAGGGAAAACTTCGCTCACACATTCATTTATATATGCGTACATATATATATGTAGAAACATACTTTCATTCACAAAAACATAAGAGAATGAAAAGGATGTGAGAGTGCGCACTGCAGACTTTTTTTTTTTTAAAAGTTCTCACTTTGAATGGGATGGACTGGCATAGAAAATATATAGAAAAACTTCCGAGTTTAGAAAATTTTCTACAACTATTTCAATGGGAAGTGTATATTATACAGTTTTCTCGACTTTTCTATAATATTTCTTCCTTAAAGATGCATACTTTCTATATATATATCTGATATACAGGACGTGCATATGTATATGACAATGCAATTGAACATCAGAAGAATGTCATAAATATTTTGATGAATTTTTTTGTATAGTTGCTAGTCCTAGTTTAAGAAATATATTCACAGTATTTTTAATATATATCTATATGTATATTCATTACATTTTCTCCATTGTAAGACACACCAAAACTTAATGCACAATTGAATTTATTTCATTTAGTGTATAACACTTAATTTAAACTATTTTATTTAATTAAGAATTTCAATATATCGAAAGTAAAAATTAATATGGTTAATATTTATAAATTTTGACATTATCATATAGATATTTTAGCGTAAAATATAAACTGTAATATTGCTTTTTAGGTAATTTTGTATTATCCATATTTTAATAAAAGCCTTAATCCATGCTACTTTTAAAAAAATATCAAATTTAATTCTTATTGCTTGAAAATTTTATATTGAATATTTATAAATAATTAAATTAAATTTCAAAATGTAATACAAATTAAATTGCAAAAATTGATAATATACAAAACAATCGAAAACTTTTTCTATATTAAAAAATTTGCTTATGAAATAAAATGATACATATGTAAGAATATAATACGTAGAATATTAATAAACAATTCATACATAATTCTTGTAAACAATTTATATTTAGAAATTTAATGATACGTTATTATTAATAATTTAATGATCCGAAGCAAAATTTCAGAATGGATAATAAAAAAAATATTCGCCAATATTTCTTAATAAAAAAATATTTTAAAACGTAAAAAAAAAAAAAAAAAAAAAAAAAAGGCAAGAATGTAATGTACCCCCATACCTTTTCAATTTTAAGAGCACCAGGCTCTATACTTAAATAAAATATATCTATGTAAAAAGTAATTTCGCTTAAATATCACTAAAAGAACTTTTAGCATTAATGCTTAGACTTTAATATAGAAATATAATAACTTGGATTTATAAAAGTATTCTCACGTAACAATATTTTCTTTAGTAGAACTAAGTTTACAGGATTAATAGAAATGGGAATAAGTAAAAAATTTAAACCCTTCTTTGAAAATGAATGTATGCCCATGTTAACGATAATTTTTTTAAGTACTGTGATAACTTTCTTTTATTTCAGTACTTAGATTTATGTGTGATTAATTTTTTTTTAAACTTATATACTTGTAAATTTTAAATTAATAAGTAACATAAATTTTTTTTTAACTTTTTGAAAGAATTAATGCTCTTTTCTTCATATTAATGAGCAATTAGGATTTTACTCTATCAAATATTTCCTGCTGAATTTACTTTTTTAAATAACTTTTATATATTTATAACTGAACACAAGTTAGAGATAAAATATTTAAAGGTTCAAGTTACAGATTAATTATTTTAACTGCAGCTACAATGGAATAAGTAATGAATATACATTGTCCACTTTGTGAGCTGTACATTTTTTACAACACAATAAGTTTTTATAATACTTTTCTATATTGGGTAAAAGTTTTATTGCCCACCTAGGCTATCAAGGATTATTGCCCACCTAGGTTATGAAGGATTTTGAGAATAGTTAAATAAAATCCAACAGTTATAAGAATAAATTTTTTTGCAGTGCACTTGTTAGATGCTGAGAACGATACTACTTTCTAATTCATTTAGGGCCAAAACTAAAGATTTATAAAATAGTTCTCAATAGATACAATTAATCATTTACTATATTTTCAAAAAGATTATAGCATAAAGCAAATATTAATAGGAATAGGTTTAGCATCCTGATATTTACATATACTATGATCAGAAATGTTTTCTCTTAGTACCTGAGGAATCGAAGAGAAAAACAGATTTAAGAGTTCTGGCTAACATTTTGGATCAAATATGTTAACACACTATATAGTTTTATAATTTGTAATGACTTAAAATGTCACATATGGCAGTTATAGTGTTCCAAATAATGGAAACAATTTTCCTTTTAAAGGTAGATTTTACATAAGAATAAAGTATATAATTATGTACATAATATCTTGAGAAAGCAACAAATATAAACATTTTTAAATTTTTATAGAATGAAAAATAACAGAGTGCATTTTATAATTATTTACACAGAGAAAATTATATGACATTGTTAGTTATTCTCTTGATATATCACAAGAATATATATTATTTTTGTAAAGTCACATTTAATGGAAACTTCACAATAGAAATAATATATTTTTAATTAGAATAAATGGTTAATATATTTGTTTTAAGCAGTTTAAATTTCAGTTAAGATATTATATATAAAGATTATATATAAGTTAAATTAAATTTTTTTAAAATGTTAAATAATTGTTATAATATATATCAACGTTTTTTTTTTTTATAAAATACAAAACATTTATAATTCATTAACGTTATAAGTGACGAAGAAAATTAAAATATAATATTGAAAAATAGATTAGCAACCGAAAGAAAATGGATTAATAACATTTAACAAAAGCCTTTGAATTTAATAAGAAATGTACAAAATTGAGATATAACAATAACATTTACTAAATTACAAAATTCCATACCTGCTCAGTTTTTTTCTTGATTCAAAACCACAGAAAAAAAGTTTTAAATGAAAAATTTACAATAAAAAAGAAGTTATACGATACCATTTGTCAAAAAGTCGGTCTTTATGATTATTAAGCAACGATAAAAAGAAAATAGAATTCATTTGTTGTTATTTCATAACTTTTCTCTAAACAAGAATATTTATACTAAGAGCAGTTAAAAATAAGCTAATAAAAGTAACACAATCAATGTATTTAAATATAATGTAATATTTCAGACATAATAATTTAATGTGTTAGTTCTTAGGTATTTTATAAAACATTGGGAATTTTAGTTTTTCATTATTTAATTTTAAAAAATTAATCAAGCAATAAATAAAAAAAAGTGTTATATTGTTAATAAAAATAAGAGAAAAAAATTTTAATATGCAAGGCTAAGAAGAAATATTAGTACTGTTGTGAAAGAAAATAGCAACTTTTCATATATAAAATATTGTTGTGAATGTTAATGTACTTTTAGTTTAAGAAAAAATTTATTTGTTTTAACAAAGAAAGAAAAGAGATTTTAAATAAATTTTTTTTCAAAAATAAAATATTTGTACAGTACTTGTTTTATATTTTTGTATTTTCTCTAACTTAAATATACTGTCAATTTGTTTTGTAAAAGTATTTTTAAAATGATGAAAACAGTATCATCAAATCAATATTTAGTTTTAGAAAACTTGAAGATAGCAGGCATGAAAATTTATATTATTTTACCAAATGTTATAAAATTAATTATTTTAAAAAGGAAAACTTATAGGTAGGATTAAATTTAAAAGTGCAATAAAACATTACAATACAGTTAAAATGGTTGTAAAATGTATGTTATAAAATGCTATTAATATTAAAAAAAAATTGACATTATTCTTAATTGCAATGAAATTTTTTCTTGAGAAAAAAACTAATTAAATAGATAAAATATAAACAAGTTTTATGTTAATTAATAATTTTATAATCTAAATTTTGACAAAAGAAAACTAAGTTATGCAAAATAACAAGAATTTGTTTCAAAAGTCAAACTAATGTTTATTTTTTGTTAAAACAAATATTCACAAAAAACAAATGTTGAAAATATTTAAGAAAAAATAAGTGTCTAAGAAATTTTCAAGAGTTAAAGAACAACTAAATGTTTCCTTTACCAAAAATTTGTGTACACATTTTTTCATTTTCAATACATTTTATGTTTTTCCTTTATACATTAATCAGAGCATTACAATCATAAATAATTAATTGTATAATACAAATTACTAGTCCATTAATATAGCGTTTAAGATAAAATATTCTAAACACTCTATACTTGTGAAGTGAAAAACTAATATATTGCATGAGGTGCAATAAATATGTTCATGTTTCAATATTCTTGCATCACAGTATAAAGCTGTAAAAATGGCAAGACATTTAATACTACTTTCATTTTTTCTTTTATAAAAATATATTAGTGTTCAATATAGAGTCCAGATTACATGTGGATTAAAGTTATTTTAGAAAATAATTATACATATAAAGTTTAAAATATATTTTATAATAGGGCAAGAAAATTGTAATATATTTTTTATAAGGAATGCTTAGTCATAGCACTGAATTTCTTTAATATGCAAAAAGGATTGTTTAAAGCTGTTGCAAAAGCAAGTGTTTTTTTATTATTTTTTTTATAGGATTTTTTAAAGCATTTATAGATTGTATTAGTAAAAGTGATAAATAATCACAGTGAAAGACAAACATAAAAATAATAAATTTTATACATTGTGACTTTTTAAATTAATCATTTGTATATGGAAAAAAAATTAGAATAAAAGAATATTCTTTAAATTAAATTGTTAGTATATGTTTGGTATTAAAATTGAATAAAATGTAATTTAAACTATAGGGAAGATTTACAAATTGCTCAGGGAAATATACTAATGTTATTTTGCAATATACATTCTTTACAGTTTTAATTTATTAAGCTACATCATAAACAAGCAATCCATTTTGAGAACAATTTAAAGATATGTATTTCTTACAAGACATTTTAGTATTTGTGCGGTTTTTAGAAATGTTTTAGAAAAAAATGTTTTTAAATAAAATTTTTTTATTTAGAATTTTATATAATTAGAAAAAAATAACATAAACATTTTCATACATCATTTCAATTTTTATTTCTAATAAAAATTAAAAATTACTTCAAAAAATTTAACTGTAAATAATTAGTAGTGAGTTTGGTTATAGCCTTAGAAATATTAAGGAAATCATTTTAAAAGAGGAATCATTCTATTTGTAACAATAAATGAATACTTAAAGCATTAATTTATAACATATTTTTTAAAAAAAAATTAAGAAAATTCCTTTTAATAAAGATACTTTTAACACAGATTAGCAACTAGATCAAACCTTTTTAAAGTTAAATAAATTTATCATTATATTTTATCAAGAAAAATCATATTTTGAAATATATATTGCTGAAAATTTGATTTGAGCATTAATTATATCAAATATTTTACTTTATAAAAAACCAAGTACAAAAAATAAAATATAGTTTGGGAGATATAAATCCACATGATCTGGCAATCCTAATTATGAGAACATAGTTTAAATTGATAAAAATTTTCCTTTTTAAGCAATTTAGCTGCTATTATGCATGCACTAAGTATATATTAATATTGGTTTGTTATTATAAAATATTAGTTAGTGCACTGTATTCTATTTGTTTTTGATCTATAAAATTGAAAAAAATCTGAGAAATATTATCTTAATGTTTCTTTTGCATGCAAATTTTAGTAACGAAAATATCAATTTGAATTATACATTTGTATTGATTGCCCATTGTAAAGATCTGCAGTACAAAGATAATTAAACAAACAAAAACGTTGTCATTTCCCTTTTTTGAATAAATTGATAAATTAAATATTAATTTATAAGTGAAATATAATGGATATACAATGATGTTTTAAGATGATAAAAATATTCGTTACTTATTAATTGGAAATCTAAGTAATTGTTTACACTGGAGGGAGCATATGGTTGAGGCAGCCAAGGCCTGTAAAGGGCTGTTGTGATTGTGAAGAAGAAATATTTGTTTCCACAAATTTATTTTTAATTAATGCAATAGGAGCTTTTTTATTTTGTGAATTTGTGTATTTAAGAAATAAATAAAAAGATTGTACCTATTATTAGTATATGGTAGTATCAAATTAAAAAGAACCAAATTACATTTTATTATTATTAAATAAAATTGGTATATATTTTTTCTTAATAATATTGGAAATACTTAACATTTTATTAGTAAATAATTCAAAATCTCACAGAAACATGTTACATAGCATAAAATATATTAAACTTGACACATTAAAGCTAAATGTCAAATGTAATATTTTAAATAAAAAACAAAAAAAGTAAATTTTACATTATTTTAGTCAAGAATGTAATAATTTCTAAGCAGTTTAGTGGTATATGTCTTTTACAAGAGAGAGGAAGGATATATATGCTCTATCCTTCTTCTTTTTTATTACTATTATAAGTCTTGAAATCAATGCTTATAATTTTCTTAAATCGATATAATAAACATAGAGAAAATTTAGGTGAAATAATTCTCACCACAAAAACAAACATCTGATTACTAAGTAAATATTAAACGGACTAAGTAAATATTAAATTAATATTCTTAAAATTTATTGCAGTGATATTAAATGACACATTACAATAAAATTTTTTAACTTAAATTGTTTCAAGCAATACATTTTTCATTTGTTTAAAGAAATATAAATATTTTGAAAAAATAATTAATAAATTTTAATGAGAGACTAATGCTTGTATGTTTGTAAAAAGGTATATTATATAAGGATAATGTTAATTATCATCACAACCAAACAATTTATTAAAACAATCTTATAAACAAGAATAGATTACTTTGAGGGGATAATATTATTTGAAATTAGATAAAATTGTCTCTAATATGAAACAATATTATCCCCTCATAGTAATCATTCTTGTTTTCAAATACTTACAAGGTAGGAGGAACTTTAAGACAACAACGAGCAATAGTTCATGTGGTGTAAATCAATTAAGATGCAAAATCTTCTGCAAATGTTTATATTTGGCGAACATTGAGGCTATAACAAATTACAATTATTGCTGACCCACCAAAAAGTATCAATTTCTAGATTAAATACGATTATATGTAACAGATACCAATAATTATTGGCCTTGTCTGAACACAAATTAAGGCAGGTGGTTATAGAATCATCATGAGTGAAGCTCAAAAGTGGATGAAATATTTTTAAACAAGATAAATTTTAATATATGTGGAAGGAATTAGATTTGCTGACATAAAATTCTGATCATAGAATTCTTTACAAATGGCAAAGCGTTTGTAAAAGGAACTATAGAGAACATATAGCAGGTATATTATTCTATTTAACATTCTATATTAATACAGAACCCGTAATCATAAAGCATATAATTTAGACTTTCATATATGATTGACATCAAGGAGACATGGCAATTTTTTGCACCCAAAAATACATAAATTTGGGCTAAAAGATTCATTTAATTTTTAAAATATTAATTTAGTCAACATTCCTTTACTGTAAATACTCTATAATTAGAAATAAATGGTTTTGATTATGATTTGTGAATGATTAAAATCAGCGGAATAAACACCACTCTCTTACCAAAACCACTCAAATCAAGTATATAAAAATAAATGCATTTCATACGTAAAGAACACTTGCAATAGATGAAAAATTTCCTTCCTTTCTTACATTTAACCCAACATATGAACCAGACTAAAACACTGATTGATATTAACATAATTACATAAATATCAAGCTAATGTGAGCTATAATGGATGGTATTCAATATTAAAAATTACATTTGATAAAAAAACAGCAACAATACTATGTACAAAATTCACACACTTGGAAAAAAATATGAAAAATATCAGTGAGATTAAATGGCAATGAAGTGCATTAATGGATGGTATTTTAAGATGCAATTTAAAGAGCCACAGTACTTTGCAAAAAGACAAGGATAGTTACCAAAAATATAACAAGACATCTAAACTTGGCAATCAGGTATTTAGCAAATAAGTAACATTGCCTTTAAAATATATTTTCAGACTGAAAAATGAAAGAAAATATTTTGAGGTATATAATTTGAGGTGACACATCAAATATGAAAATAAAATTCTGTGGTAAAATGAGATCATTATTTACCGTTATTCAATATAATTAATATACTTGGAAATACATTTATCAATTTTATTCACAATTGATACAGTAAATAATTTTACTTATCTTGGAAAGAAATTGTAAAAAATATTGATCATTTTATTAAAAATTATATGAGTTAAATATTTCAAAGTAATCAACCGTAATATATTCATTTAAGTATCTTAAATAATTAGAGATGCAGAGTAATTTTCAAAATGGTACTGCAATTCAAATATGCATAACTTAATAATACATGACACATTAATACAATATATACATAAACAGATATGTGCATACATTGGTGTTGGGAAAATTGTGAAATATTAGTATTTTTTCAAATTTAGTTAATAATGCAACCAATAGAAAAATGTTTAAATAAAGATATTCCTTATCTTAAACAAACTTAATCAGGGAATTCATTATAATAGCGAGTAAAAAATATTTAGATTACATAAGTCTTAAAGTTTATTATAAAATATTACTGAAATGTTTATATTACAAAAACTGAAGTTAAATTATCTTTTAAAATTAAACACCGCATCATCTTCAACCTTTAAAATAATTCTGCT
>JAPDSC010142068.1:108109-122025 GCA_026290005.1 Latrodectus geometricus
AAATACATTTAAAATACATACACACCAAAGTTTTTTATATATATTTTATATACAAATAATTTTCAGAATACAAATTGAAAAACATAGAATTTTATGTAAGTAAGTAAATACTTTTTTGATATTTTATTCTCTTCATATGGAAAAGATGAGGAAACATAAAATCAAAATAATTATAAAATTAACAGTTTTAGAATTTACAATTTAAAAAGTATGGGAAAGGCTGTAATCATTTTTCAATAATAAATATATGACAAATGAAATTTAATATTTTAGATAATTTAAAATAAATGTATATATATGTAACACAAACTGCATAATTTAAAAAAAAAACAATAAAAAAGATCAATAGTTTAAATAATATAGAAACCATTTTTATAAAACAGAACTGAAGAAATTAATTAAAAAACAAAAGAGTTGCAAAATTTTGATGCATAGATAATTATTAAAATTTTGTAACATTCTTAGTTTATTTACACAGTTTGTAAATATAATTTCTACAAAATTTTCAAAAATATTTTTCATTAATATAGCTAGAATATAAATTTTGTTTTTTACTCCATGTTTTATTAAATAAAACATATATATACATATTCATATATTATAGAATTAATACTTTATAATTTTAAATACTCATTAAGTGCTCAAAACTATAAGAATACAGGAAAAGAATATGTCACCTCAAATTAATTTTGCAAAGATACAGTATTATTTAAAATAAAAGCTTGCATTGAAAGCCGTGTTATCACAGCAGTCTTAGCATGAAAGACCAGATGGGTTGTTACTAGACGATATGACCAGAAAGATGTTTAGCTCTAGAAAAGCAACTATCTTACTAGGGCCTGATAATGGCAATCACAATTTGAAATAGGTTTTAATATTATATACAGTGTGGAATATAAAAGCCATGAGAAGAAATTTCCTTCACATTTTTAGATCTTTCTGGCTAGGGCTTCCTAATTTTCCTACAATTGAAAATGCTATGACATGATTGGTTAGCACCAATCGTCTTCATCAGAATCATTTCTTCGGAATCCTAAATGACCTGTCCGTAATCCAATCATTGAGGAATCTCTGTGCATAATTCTATCCCTTTGGCCTGGCTTATAGCCATTAGGAAGTGGTGATGGAAGATGTCGCGATCCCCTACCTATACTGGCTGCTACTTCAAAACTGAGAGGTTCATCAAGATCTAGATTCTGGCTGTGGTATGATAAAGATGGATACAAATATGATTCACGTTCTCTCAAACCATGTTGGTGACCAGGCAAGCTACCACTTTGCCATTCCGTCC
Source organism: Latrodectus geometricus (assembly GCA_026290005.1). NCBI lineage: Eukaryota > Metazoa > Arthropoda > Arachnida > Araneae > Theridiidae > Latrodectus > Latrodectus geometricus. The sequence continues at coordinate 109,401 of JAPDSC010142068.1, forward strand.
TTATAAGGGGTGGGCATTGTGTTTCTAAATAAGTTGACGTCCTATCACGCCAAAGAGGTGGCATCTGAAGCTTTGGCAAATGAGAGGGAGAAGGATTTAAACGAGGGAAATTCATTACACTCAATACACCACGATGTTGAGGCATAGGTGGAGAGTGAATATTTGATGGATAATTAATTCCCTCAGAAGAATGTACATCAAATCGTAGTTTTGAAGGCTGATTAGGGGTAGGAGGCAATTTCCGCCCACCTGGGCGTCTGTGAGGTGGAACGCTATGAGCGGAGGATGGGCTTGGACTGCGAGATCGATGTTCTTGAGGGGTAATACCCATGCGATAATGGTAATCGCTATGGGCTGGAGTTGGCTTAGGGCTTGGGCTGCGGGATCTTCTGTCAAGGCACGAAGAATGATACTCAGGGCTGTTGTTACGACTCCATCTAGGAGGAGAGCCAGCTTGCCAATTTGTTTTACTGGGCCATTGCTCAGGTGACCTTCCTCTTGTTGGAGAATCATGAGGATGTACTGAATATTCATCACCTCGATTTTTTGCTGCAAAAATTCATGCATTAAAATTAAATATACAATTTTTGTTTAAAAATTATACATATAATTTTTAATTAAAGCAAAAATTATTTAAAACAATTTGTAAAGAAATTTTTATCTTTAGAATAAAATTAATAGGTTGTCATTTATAATTTAAATTGGTGCATCATTTCTGTTCAATTTTAAATTTTTCAAGCCATTTTCTTTTAGTACAGAGTTTATGTTTTAAACAAATCAGTTAAGTGTTTTTGATTATGAGCTTTTTCTTCACTTCTAATATAAGAATTTAATGAAAAAACAATTTATTTTAGTATACGTTTTTTTTTCTAAGATGCATTTGTTTTAATATTGTAAAAAAAAACCAGTCACTTAATTTAAGAGTTGAAATAATTTGAAATACAATTAATTAAAAATTATTATCATTTAATAATATTAAAAAACAGTAGTAAATCAAAAATTTTATGACTCAAAAAATAAGTTTTTAAACTTATAAAACCATTGTTGTTAAGAATATTTTTGAAAAAAGTAGATCACAATATTATATTTTTTCATTTAAACGGCCAATTTAAATTAACACATACAGTTTGGAATGTTCATTAAAATTTATAAAAGGAATGTCTCAGATTCCAATGTTTATTGAAAAGAGTAAACATGAACTTGTAATCTGAGTGCCAACCCGAAGGTTTCTACTCATTCATCTTGTTTTAGTGCTGTTGGCCTGTGATTTTAAAAGTCATTGATTGAAAGAGAAAGAAAGAAGAAGAAAAGGGGTATCATTGCCCTGAAATAATTGCATCGCTACAGAAGTAGGCGGGCAACTGGTCTTAGATGGAAATCTTCTTTGAAGTTTTCAAATTGAAAGATGCTATTGAAATTGACAGTATTGCAGAGAGTTTCTTTATGATAATACTTATGGTTAATGCTGGCAATGTAATTATGAAGAGGCTTCAGGCAGAGATCATGATGAATAGATTTATTTCTAACCTAGTAAGGGGCGTTAGTAATTCTTCTGAGGGTTTTATTTTGAAATATGGTCAGTTTCTTGAGTGTTTTTTCTTTGATAGTGTTCCAGGCAGGAGAAGCATAATTAAGTATAGGTCTGAGGATTGCTGTGTAGATGAATCTTTTAGTTTTGATTGTTGCCAGGGAGTGTGATCCTATTAAGGGTTTTAATTTGTTGTAGTTTGCATTTGTTTTGGCAAAAAATGATTCAATATGATCTTCCCTGGTTAATTTATGGTTTAAGGTGAGCCCAAGATATTTTGCTTTTTTAACAATTGGAACTTCAGTGTTGAAGAGGATTAAGTTGTTGGTGATTTTTTGTGTATTTCTTGCTCTAATAATTAAAAGTTGAGATTTTTGGGCGTTCATTTTGACTTTCCATTTTTGGCACCAGTTTTCTATTGTTTCAGCTTTATTTTGCAGTCTGTCAGTGGCAAGATTGATATTTTTGGATTTTGTTATGATTCCAGTATCATCGGCATATAAGGCAGTAAGATTATTGTAATCAAGTTTATCTATGGGAAAGTCGTAAGTGAAGAGTGTGATTGTTAATTTTGACTTGAAACTTTCTGTTTGAAAAGTAACTTTGTAGGATTCTGATTAGGTTAGTAGGAATTTTGGTATCTATTAGTTTGAAGAGTAGACCAGTGTGCCAGACACTGTCAAATGCCTTTGCGACATCAAGCATGAGGAATGCGATGGATTGCTTGTTGCGGATTGATCTGCCCATATAGTCAATGATATGGATAAGTTGCTCAGTGGTGTCTAGGTTTTTATTGAATCCATATTGTTCATCAGTAAGTTGGTGGAGTGAGTGTTGAAGTCTGTTTAGTATAATTCTTTAAAAATTTTTACTTATTGTGCTGAGAAGGCTTATAGGCCTGTAATTTTGTGGCATAACTGGATCTTTGAGTGGTTTAGGGAAGAGAATAATGATGGCTTTTTTAACATTGAGTTGGAAAGTATTGATTTTGAAGGCAGCTGATGAAGATGTTTTTAATAATTTCGAGGTAATTTTGAGGTTTTTAATGATTTTAACTATTTCTTCAGTAGTGGTTAGAGCAATAGATTCGGTAGGTGCATTGTTTCAGAGGAATTTCGTTACGGTTTTTCTAATAAGTTTAAGGGAGTCTTCATCAGGATCTTCATTATTAGGTGAGGATTGGTCTTTACGGGAATGAGTAAAAACTTTGACTTCGTCCTTGGAATTGAAAACAAGACCTTGCTTGCCATGTAGTGGTCTGTTTATTTGTATATCTCTTTTGAAAGTTTTGGTTAGTTGCCAGGTGGAGTTATTGTTGGTGCAGATATTTTCTATTTTGTTATTCCACGATTTTTTCTGATAGTTTTTGCATGGTTCATGAATTTATCTGTTGAAAACTATTTTTTCAGCAATACAAATATATATTCTAAATATAGATTAAACTGGTTGTTACCAATCAATTAGAAAAAACATTTTAAAATTACTTTTAAATTAAAGAAACTGCATTTATCAGAAAAATACATTTCAATGTTCTCTAAATATACTGATGACAAACAATTTTTTTTTGTTTTATATATATATATATATATATAATTATTAAGGCATAAGTAGAATCAACATCAAATTTCAATAGAATGTTAAAAAAAATGGAATCCCCAATTGACTTTTAATAAGACAATTTTTAAGAAAATCAAAATTGTAGAAACATTATTTAAATATTAGAAACCTATGAAAACTTGCCATTTCAGATTTATACTCGCTCCAAAATATGTACATTCAACACATTATCACATAATTAATTCAAAGCAAACATGAAAAATAGATGAAATAATAAGTTACAATTATATAACAACAATAAATACCATTATGTAACATATTTAACAAAAGTTTAGTTCAAAAGTAGACGTTTTTTTAAAAATTTAATAGATAGCAAGTCAAAAAGTACATAATTTTAAATATTAATATATAACAGTTAATATAATGTTTGACAACTCAAAGAATTTCTTTAAATCATCCATTTTTCATTATTTTTATTCTCGATTTTATTTACTACATAAAATTATTGAAACAAAAATGGTCTCTCATTAGAACAGAAATCTTATCAAACTTGAAAAATCAAAATGCAAGATGTATACTCAAGCATAAATTATTGTGGACATTAATGATTATATTTTACATTGTTATTGTCTATTTTTATTGTGAATCTTATTGTTTAAATGTAAAAAAAGACTAGAAGAGCTTACTTTATTATTAACTTATTTAATTTCGTGATTAGCTTACATGGATTATTATTTCATTAAATAAATCTTTGAATAAATTTTTAAAATATATTCAATATTAAAGATTATTTACACTAAGAAACATTAAACTTTAAATATCACTAATTTGAAAAACTTATTTACCATGGAAACTTTTCCATTAATTTTGATATTTTTCTAAAATTTATATTATAAAAATATTAACAGTAATTGAAACATTTGTTGAAATATAATTTTAAGCAAATCAAAAAATGTTTGACTACTTCATACAATTTTGTTAGTATTGGAAGTTATCAAGATAAAATTTACCTCATTAGTAATTTACAGTATTTAAAGTAAGAAAAAACATATATTTAAACTAAAAGTCGTTTTTTTATTAGTTTTAATAAAAGCAATAATTCCACTGTTATTTTCCAATTTAGACAAGTAAATTTTTATAGAAGTGGCATTGCAGCAGTATTTTTCAGTAATAAAATGGTTGAAGAATCTTTGGAAATTAAATCAAAATTACTAGCTAAGTTATCATAATAATGACTAATTTATTTTTTAATTTTTTTCTAGAAAATGTTGGCTTAAAAAATTAAAAAAAGTAGGGATTATTTCAGAAATTGTGATACTAATTAATATACTTATCATCACTGCCCAAATAAGATAACCAAAATCTTTGATTTATTTGCAAAAGTTTTTCTAAATAATGTATACAGAAGCTATTATTACTTCAATTTAAAATTGCATAAAAGTTAATTGGTACAAAATGAATTTTTTCATTAAAATTTTTTAACTTTAAAATAATAAACCAAATAGGAAAATTGTTCATATTAATTTTCCTGTACTTAAATCCTATCACTAACTTCAATAAAATTCCAATTAAATATAGGTGGAAATATATAAAGTTAATTATTCATTTAATAAATAATTTTCTTGACATTAATAGAAATAATGAGATTTATTTAAGAATAAAGATCATCTTTGAAATAAAAAAGAACGATTGAGACACAAAGTTTGTTGAGTGCTGAAAAAGATTACCAAAATTTGTTATCACACATTCATGGCAAAATTTCTTAAGTGTAATTTTCTTAAGAATTTTTTAATATGTAATTATTACATTATTTTTGATTAAAATAGTATGGAAATTTTAAAATTTATGAATATTTATCTAGAAGAGCTTGGATAAAAATCTATGAACTACAATGTACATTACATTATCTTTTTGGATTTAAATTTATAATTCACAATTAAAAAAAAAAAAAAAAAAAAAAAAAACACTGACATTTAAGATTTAAAAAAAAAAATTATTTTTATTCTAAAGTCATTAATTTCATTTGCTTCACATTTTATTTTATATCACAATAATTTTTATATTTTCAAAATCAATTTAATTTACAATAAAAATTAGTTTTAAGAGTATATTTCGAAGAAATCATTTCTGATTTCTTTACTTTTATGTGCCAGTTAGTATAGACAATAAAAAATGTTTGCTCAAAATGGGGAATTTAAATGTTTAATTTTACTGAAATAGATTTTGTTGATACAAAGAAAAGTTGCACATCTTTTGGTTTCTTAATTTTTTATTTGACAAATAAAATAACACATTTTAATCAGTTGAATTTGTTATAAATTTTATCCATTTTATTCACACTTATCATTTTTATTTTTGTTCAAAGTTTGTATGCAGACTTTAGATTCTAAAACTGTAATTTTATAGAAATATTTGTAAAAAATTTCTAGTTTAGACGAGCCCCCGATGAGATGTAAATTAGGATTTTTGTTTAATGTAAATTATCTTTCCATGAACAATTCATTTTGATTTAGTTAGAATATTTTACACCAGTTAATTTTAATAAATTGCATCCATGTAGCTTAATGACTGAATTTAAACTATAATTTTTAAATTTTATGTTGATTACACAATTTTTTATTTATTCATTTTTACTTTTAAGCGAAAAATTATTTAGTCTCTTTTTATAGAAATAAACAAATTTTGACTATTCTTAACACATAGATAGACATAATCAATGTTAATACACTTTAATTCTACAACTGTTTGCAATTAAAACAAAACTAAACATTTATTTTGTTGAAACTAAGAAGATTTTTAATACAAAGTTCTCATGTCATAAAATATATTATATACAAAGATAAACACTTAAAAAGTTTCAATTATATATTTAAAAGAATTATCATAACTCAAATTTAAATTGAAATTACATTTTTACAATTTTAAATGTTTTAATTATAAAACATTTGTAAGCACTTATTATGAAAAACTGGAGAATTATTGAATTTTTTTTTTATATAATATAATTACAACACTTCATAAAAACACAATGAGTTAATATCAAAAGTAAGTATAGTAATTAAATTTAAGTGAATTTTCATACTAATTTATGGATAGTTTTCATGTTTTTCTTATTTAAATAGTACAGAAAAGACAGTAATTATTGTGAATAGTTTTACAATTAATTATCTCTCATAAAGTATGATATAAAATATTTGATAAGAAAAAATATTTCTATTATAATTGAAAAAAAGAAATTATGTAATTTTAACAATAAATTCAAAGAAAATTTGCCGAAATTAACAGTTATGCAAATTCATGATATTTGTATTTACTTAGAATCTTTTAAAGAAAAATTATACCTCTTGATCTATCTCTTCGAGAATCTTCATGTTTAACAATATCTACAACATCACTAACTGCATCTACAACATCAGCAAAACCAATCTCATAATTTCCTCTTCTTGGAGATGGAGACCTTCCTATAGGTGTTGGAGATCGTCCTCTTAATCTAGTTGGAGTAGGTGACCGGCCTCTACCTGGGGACCTGGATCGAGACCGCCTATGAATACCAAATCCATTTGGCCTTAAATGGTCACCATTCTAAAAATAAAATAGTATTTGAGTTAAGATTTAAAAAAATAGATCGTTAGACATAAAAATATTTTGAAATAAACTATAGCTTTTTTGATACTTTATAATTATATTTTATTTTAGGTAGCAGTACTTATAGCAGATAAGTTCTATAAAAACATTTGAATTACAAATAACTTTTGGCAACATCAGATTTTGAACTAGTATTACTGAATTGTCTGTATTAAGAGAGTATTTTAATAAAGCGATAAATACTTTTCATGTTACGAGTTAATTATAATTAGATAAATGTGGAGCTAAGTACATTTGATTTTGAGTTGAAAATAGGTGATTTCAACTTAAATTCTCATGCCCCATAGAGTTAATAGATCATATTTAGTTATTTCAAGATGAACAGACTAGTGACTAATCTGTATTATAAGGGTACAAGTTGAGGGAGAGCCCTAGCAGTACTTTAGGTTGGCAGTGTATTAACTAGTGTATAACACTAGTTAGATAAATATAAATAATAATAGAAAATAAATGAATAAATAATAGATAATAAAAAAAACATGTCAAATTAAAATTGAAACAAAATAATGTTTATTTTGTTTTCACTATTGAAAATGCCCCTATTGTTTGGAGTGCACTACACTATTGGTGCACTACAAAAGTTCAAAATATAGGATTAAAATCATTAACTACTAGAAGAATGAAAATCAAGATTGCAAAATTTAATTATATTGAAAATAATAATTTTAAGATTCAATGTTAAGCAAAGACACAAAAAATCAGAAATCATTTAGGAAGAAATTTTAAAACAACAATTTTGATAGTGAAAGTTATTTTGAGAAAGGAATTAGATGTTTCATGAAAATATTAGTTGTTTCTTAGAATATGATAGAAAAAGGATAATTTGGAGTGGAAGAGTGAAACACAAATTTCGTGGTAGTTTATGGTAGATAAGCACTTTAGAAACGACTTCAGTGGAAAGAAACCATGTCGGCCAACTAATTTATCAAAAAGTTGCTGTTCAGTAAAAATTTATTTGGTTTATGTTGTTTAATATTACATTTTGCTATGTTTTGATTTCGATTAAATAATGATATATTAGTTTGGGGAAAAAGTAATCCATTATTTTTTCGGTAGACGTCTGTAGTGATCGATATCTCGTGAGGTATCTATCAAACAATTTCAGATCTATGCTCGTTGGAAAGGTGACATTTGACACTAAAATATCTTCTAATGGTTTTTTGTTTGATTAATTCAGTTACGAGTACAAAGTTTTAAAAATGGAAGACAACAAACAGAAAATTTGATACATTTTCGTTTTTTTCTTGTAACGGCGAAAAAGATAGCTGGGTGGCTAAAATTGTGAAAGGTGTTTATCGTCCTATATAAGACTGTAACAACCAGTTACGTACAATTTTTGTTTCGTCGATTCTGTTCGGGTATTTTTGATGTTAGAGATGCTCCTCGCATGTGGATACAGCATCGTCGAAAATGTCTATAAAATATCAAAAATGATCGATGTTAACCGCATGTCAGCAGTCGTAACGCGCAAGACCTAAAAATCTACATGAAAGCTGTTTTAAACCTTTTTACAAAGTGAATCCAAAAAAAGTTACATAAAGTTCACGTAAAAATAATGGATTTCTTTTCCCCAACTTAATATTAATTAAACAAATTTTCAATTATTTTCATATGTTAAGTAAAAAAGTACTAATTCTAAATACATATTAAAATAAAATTTTTCAACATAATATGAAATTAGCTTGATGAATATAGCCTTTAATTCATTCTATATGCATAAAGGGATTGGAAAACGAAAATTATTAATGTTTGTCATTCACAAATATAAGTTTTCTATGGAGAATGTGTTACAATATATTTTAAGACTTGCTGTAATAGTTTCAGATTAACAGTCTCATATAAAACACAAATATCTACAATTACTTGCATATTATAATTTACTACCAATTATTTTCAGTAATCAATAATTCATGAAATGAGTTCCAAGTCAGTTTAAAGCAATCTAACATTCAATATTTAATTTTAATATCTATTTCCTTAAAAAGCTGTTTTTAAAATTCTTTTTTTAGTATTGATAAAAATACATATAAAATTCATATTTTCTTCACTCCAAAGATCAAATTTTTTTTTAGCTTTAAAATTATATATATTACAAAAATTTAGGACTTAAACAATAATCGTTATTTTAAAACAGACACTTTTAAATTTATTAATTGCTTAATTTGCATGAAAAATGGAAAACTAATACAAATTTTAAAAAAACAGGTAACAAATATGACAATTATGTACCCAATGAAATCTAATGATAGTTTAAGACAGCTATTTAATTAATTAACATTCAAAACATCAGTGAACAGTGAATTTTAATAGGCAGTGAAAAACGTTTCAATCAATAATTTTGGAGCATTAAAATACTGTCATTTGTAATGCAATGATAGTATTATTAACTTTACAATGATAAGGAATAAGAAATAAATCCCTTACTTATTTTTGCTTACATATTTTACTTAAAAATGAAGTGCATTCATGATTCATTAATAATTTTTAAAACTTAAAATAAATTCTATATGCTTCTCAATACAATTGCGGTAAAATAACCAAAGAAAAGGCTGTTTTCCAGCAATTTTTACTAACTTTACTAAAGATCCTACAGAATTTGAAAAGACAGGTTTTTTAAAAAAATTATTGACTTTTTTCGAAATACGATTTTTTTCAAAATGAAATTTGAAACTTAGCATACAAATACACTTGCGATAGTGAAATATATGAAACTAACTATTTCTACTTTATAAAGAAGTTGATTTTTTGTTGATATTTATATATTATGATCCTCAAGAGCTGTTAGATATAAAAGATATTCAAAAGATGTGCTCTTTGAAACAATGATTATTAGATTATCATTTTATGTAAAATGTAGAAAAATCCAGCAGGCAATATTTTAAATGTAAAATATTATAAATAATTCACTACTTTAACATTTCAAATATTTTAATACTAAATAATGAGCAATTTATTGGGCATGAAACAATATAATTTGTGAAAATGAAATCTTTTTTTTCTTTCTCAATTTTTCTTCAAACCCTTCAAGAACATTAATATATAGCCATAAACAAAATTTAATTATTTATAACAAAATTTATTGTTAATAGAGCTCCTGAGATTTATGATTATTTATTAGGAAATTCATGAAACTTATATCAAGAGAAATGCTTGTTCAGAGATTTTTTGTAACATAATTCAAATTAAATATACAATCTTTGTAAAATTTTGTTACGCTAGGGCTAGATATGTATTTTGATCCTAAATTACCTTATTCTTGTATTTAAATAGGTATTTCAATTTGAATTAATTTTAAAACACAATTGAATGTGAAATTCCTTAATAAAAATATAATTCAAAATCAGCATTAAATAGTTCATACTCACATTAGCTCTAGTAGGAGAGCGTAGACTTATTGCTGACGGGCGCCTCGAGTTATTATTAACACCAAGCAATTCCATAGCCTATATTTGGGGAAAAAAATTATAAATAAATATACAATTCAATATAATGATTAATAAGATTATGAAGTGATAATCGATAGTTATTGACATGTTAGAATAAATAGTATTTATACAAAAATTGAAGGATTTTTTTCAATGTCTTTTATTTATACAGGATACCAAAATGTTTCAAATTTCTGTTATTTGAATGTCCAATTCTAATGCTAAGGGACACACTTCTTATAATAAATATAGTCAAAAATAGATAAAGTCATCTGATTTTATTGCTAACAGATTCACAAAAAAATATTGATTAATCGAAAAAATTGTACTAATATTCTTTTACAATAAACAAGTATGGAAAATCTATTTTTAGATGACTTATCAAACATATTTATTTTTTTTCCAATTATAACTATTTTTAAGTGACAAAAAACTAGTTTGAATGCTATGACATAATGTAATATTTACAGTAATAAAAAAGTACAATTTATTTAAAGAGCAAGCAGTAAACTGCTTATATTTAGAAGATACTATTAAAATACTTCTTCTATTTTAAAGTATTATTTGAAAAAGTTAGAACATGAAGGATAAATTTGTTTGGCATATGAATAATTTGAGGTGAAATAAATGATAGGTCAATCTTCAATGAGAATATAAAAATATATTTTACAAAGTTAACCTTAGCACTAAGAGTATTTAATGTAAAAGACATTCCTATAATATCAAATAAGAATTTCACAACTTTTATGGGCTTTAAAGGAAGAAAATTCCAATATATTTCATAGAAATCAGATAAGTTTTCATATATGTATGAGATATTTTTGTAAGCAACTTGTAATGTTGTGGATATAACAATCTTTCAATGTTTCTTTGATATCCAATGCTTGGTATACATTTTCTTCGATTTAAATTAATACAAAATCTTAGAAAAAACTAGTATTTTGAATTAGCAAATTCTGCAACTTTTTATTCGATGAACAGATATTAGAGATTTAAAATAACAATATTTTCACAATTACTAGTAATGATAAATTCAAAGGATATATTGAATTGAGAATTTAAAAGAACTGATCATATTGTTTTTTAAAAAATTATTAAACAGAATTTGCACAGAAAAATGCAAACTATGCAAAATGAATTTTGATAAGTTTTAACAGTAATATATAAAATATAAAAATAGATTAATTTTATTTTTTTTATTCAATATGTACACAGTAATAAAAGCACTATGAAATACATAAAAATTTTTACACTGATAATAGATATTTTTTTCAGTGACAGCAAAATGTAATAAAAGTTCTTACACATATCACTGATTTTTTTATTGTGGGCGATATTTATTTATTTTTATAAAATAATGCATTATAATAAGAATCACAAAATGAATCAACTACAAAAGGGGTTGCTATTTTAATCATGCTATTTGCAAAAACAAATTTGATTATCTATCCATAGACATAACATTTTAAAAACAAATAAAATAATAATGACTATTTTCCAAATTTTATAAAAAGCAGAAAAGTAATTTATGAATGTATTTGCTAATTTTACAAACTATTAACTAATTTAAAATAATTTGCTTTTGATGTTTAGCAAAAAAAAAAAAAAAAAATCATATTATAGATATAAAAATAAAAGCAAACCAAAAACTGTTAGCAAAGAACAGCTCTCATTAGATACAGAAACTTGTCACTAAAAAAGTTTAGATTTTCACTAATTTTTTTAAACATTGATATATATATATATATATATATATATATATATATATATATATATATATATATATATATATATATATATATATATATATATAGATATATATATATATATATATATATATATATATATATATATATATATATATATATATATATATATATAATTTTTACTGCAAAACAAATTTCAAATATAGGAAAGAAACTGGGAAGTTAAAGTTTATAATATATAATAGATGAATCAATCAATAAATCAGTGTTATTATATACATTTTATGAACATTTAAATAATCGATACAAAAACATTCTTTGTGAAGAATAAATCCTGAAAATTAAAGACTTTTTGAAAAAATGTAAACGTTAGAGTAAATACACTGTTTCACAAAATCTGTAATGGTAAAATTTTAATTACTGCAGCATTACACAGGAAATAATATTTAATACAAATGGTTCATAACAATAAACATTAATTTCATTAATAAATATTTTCAAAATGAATTCAATTATTACAAAGAGAAGATACAGAAAAAGGGAGGGTGACAGTAAAGAGAGAAACAGCAAAAGCAAAAACATTTAAAGCAGAAATAGAGGTAGAGTGCAACAACAGGAGTATACAATATTATTTATTTCAAAAAATGATACAATCATGGCAGAAGGTAGTGCATTACAGAGCCAATCATAGGTAGAAGGATCCATGCATTAGATAGAGCGGTGCATTCACTGTGATGCACATAGCATTGTGCATTTCTTTCATG
>JAPDSC010142068.1:124553-182892 GCA_026290005.1 Latrodectus geometricus
TTTTTTTAACCCTGTTAATGTATAATTTCATACTACTTGGAGTTACCTATGTATGGTGAAATCACAAGAACAATACAAATTAGAATTGAAACATTTTGTGGAAAATTCAAGGTAAGAAAAACCATTCATAATGATGGCAAGGAAAAATAGCATTGCTTAGTATCATATCGAGTTTCAAGTTATAACAGAGGTCCAAATTCAAATTAGGAACCCTTATTTCTACAAGATTTTTAAGCCTCTTAGATGTGGCAAATATTTCATTGAATTAGAACTTTATTAAATTTCTAACAACTCTATCAAATTAAATGAATAAATTTAAAGGAAACACATAATTCCATTATACATTTAAATTTTTTTATGGCACAAAAACTTACAGAAGAAACAATAAAAAATTAATAATAATTATAAAATAAAGGACGTTGAAAAACCATATAAAAATATTGTAGATTTATCATCCAATCAAAAAGTCGCAAGAAATTTTTTAGAGATTTCTTAATAAAAACACAACTGTCATTGAAACAAAAATGGAAATAAATATATTTTGTATAATTTTTAAGAAATTTTTTTTATTTTATTCAATTGTTTAATTTCAATTTATTTAATTGCAAAGTAAATTTTTACATTATGTTGTTGTTGGTTTGCTGTTCAATGATTTTCTCCTTTTTTGTAGTACACAAGGAATAATTAGAAAAGGATCTGCAGTTAAAAGTGGATTTGGAACAAGTATAAACATTTATGCCTCAAGATAGGATTTGAGCCTACTAACTCCTAAGCTGAAAGCTTGATTGCCAACCATTCAGCAGCTAGATAGGTATTTTATATGCATGTAAATACCTCTAAATAAAGTGAAATTTAAAAATGCACTGTGAATGAATAAAAATATATCACTATTTACTGGTTTTTTAAACATCAAAAGTATATATGAAATAGTTATATGTAGCATTAGTAAAGTTATGTACACATTGGAATTTTGTCAAAATATAAAATTCCAAATAGCATATACTTTTAAATAAATCAAATTGTAGAAGCCTGACTAGTTGGAGTAAAAATGAGTGATTTGTTTCTTGCAAGAGGTAAAATTTTCAATGAAGATAATACTCCTAATCATCTAGTGAGACTAGTCCAATCAGAGTTTGATGAATAAGTCTTAAATGAAACATCTACCAAGACACACATAGTTCCTTAACTTTAATTAAATACCAGTGTATTCAGATATATTTTATAGTACTGAAAGAGACAAGTATATTTTTCAAAGGTATCCTTCCCAACACTTTCATAATAACTCCATGAAATAAAAGAATATATAGAGATTTCAGCATATATATGATTTCATTTTCAGGCAAATTCAGGCTGTTACACATGCCAAAAGTGGTACTACATTTTATTATAAAAGAGCTTCCTTATGATTAAATCTAGGTGCTTCAAGATTTTGAGGACTACTTTTTATCAATAGTATAAGTATTATTTAAAAATTGTGGTTAGTTATTTAGAAAAATAAAAATTAATAAAAAAAGAAACTTTTATTAATATTGCAAATTATTATTTTTTATTAGCTATAATGAACTTCATTAGAGAAAGAGAATGAATATTTCAGTAGGTTTTTCTGATGGTAATAAATAATGTGTAAACACCAAAAATAACATGAAATTTATATTCAAATACAATGGACAAAATAATGATTACTGTAATATAATAAAACATAAGTAAGTAAACAAAACTTATCAATTTTTATTTTAAAATGTCTTACAGAATGCCATCTTAACCTTGATTTTATATCAAAACATTTCTAATATAAAATAAATAAAATCGTTCATTTTAGAAAAACATAAGCTATTTTTATTTTAAATGATAAAAATATTAATTAATATTTCATACTTAGAAGATTTCTTTTATTTTATACAAAGACTAAAAAATTGTTTTCAATATTACAAAAATTTTAATAATATTAATTAACATATAATTAAATAAGAGAAACTTTATTCTTATAATATTTTGTCAATATATTGTTACACATTTTAAAATATTCTAATTTTAAAATTAAATATTAATATAAAAATAATATAAATACTTATTGTTTTGCAATGAAAATTTAAAAATAAATGTATTTGTTTACTTATAAATGAATAATCATAAAATTAAATAATACGAATATTAAAAATATATTTTCCAATATCAATTCCAATTGAAAAATTTAAAGAGAAATTATAACAATTAAGATAGTTTTTTTTATATAATACTTATAATTCAAATTATAATAAGGCTTAGCACTATAAAGAAAAAACACTTTTTTCCAAAACTTTTCTTTAGTACAATTTTTAAGATTTAGATAAAGTGAAGATACCAAATAAAAAATATTTTATATTTTAAAAAAATAAAAACTTATAAAAATTTAAACCATAGAATTTTCATTATAAATCAAAGTGAAATAAATAAGAATGCAATTGTATTTAGATAAAACTGCATGTATAATGAATGATTCTTTCTTAGACATACTAATATTCTTTTAAATGATTTCAGTAAAGAAAAATTAAAAATAACTATATAAAACAAAAATTGATTAATGGTTAAATAAAAAACTGAATTCAAAGTATTTTAAAAAATTGAATGTAGTTTATACAAATAAGAATCTAATTAATTAAAATGAAGTAGTATACCTATTCCTTTAATAAGTAAAGTTAAAAAAAACTATTGTACTCTAAACTAAAAAAGTTACTTTTAATAAAATGAGTGCTTCTCAACATCATTGAATATAATTATTCACATACATAACAGTAAAAATTATTCCTCCAATTTAATAACACACATAAATATACTTTTAAAATACTCTCTTACCTTCATCATGAGCAAAAGAGTATTACACACAATGAGCAACATGATGAAATATTCAAATATAGTAGAATCTACCATCAGCCATATTCTGTATTTTACACCTTGCTTATCAGGTGGCATATACCTCTCCAAAGGTTTTGCGTGTATAGCAAAATCAATGCAAGATTTCTAATAGATAAAAATTAATTTGTTTATAAATAAAAATTTAAAAAAAATATGACAATAAAACATATTTAGGAAAAGAGTGATTACTAAGCGGATATGTATATTCAAAAGCATACCTCAACCAATATCTAAACAATATAATAAAAAGGCAATGGTATTCTCTTTCACAATTGTTTAAATTTTGTAAAAGAATACCACTCACTTGTATGAATTTATTTTTTCAAATATACGACACATTCAGTTTGAATACTGATGGATAACATCAGACTTCTAATATATAACATTTTAAAAAAAGATAAAATAAATTATGCTTTTTAATGTAAAATTTAACTTGAAAATTATTCCTTTTTAGTATTAAATAACTTTACATTTTTAAAAAATATTCTTAGATTTACAAGTGAAATAAAAAAAAAATTTGAGTACTTTCCCAGTAATATTCTTTTCTAATTAGTATTTTATAGTGATATTAACTAAATTTTATTGTATCTTTAATGAATAAGTTAACATTCTAAATCTAGAAATTATGTTTTCGATTTAAATTTCTAATGTTAATAGAACATTATTATAAACGTTTGCAATTTCAAGAACTACTAGATAACACAATTTACAATAATCTACTTAAATCATGAATAATTAATTAGGTAATTTGAAAGCTAAATATTAAAATATTTAAAATCATCTCTAATTTATTATCAAGAAATTTAAAAAAATGTCTATGATAAAAAATTAAAAAAGAGATATCAAATATAAAAAAGATTGTACAATCATTTTTATATTTGATATCACTTTTAATTTTTAAAGACCTTAAAAAAGTAAAATTATGTTACCCCCAATTTTTGAAGAACTAAATTTCAAATAAACTTTGTAACATATTAACATTAATAAATATACATTGAAATCGATTATTTGTTAATAATGCATAAATTATAACTTGCAATTATTATAAAAATAGTTATTATGAATGTTAAGATAAGAATAAAATAACTAATTACTAAGACAAATGCATGAAAAATTCTTTATTTCAGTTCTTTTTAATTAAAAGAATATTTAAAAGATTAATACTGAAACATTTCCTTAAAAATATTTTATACTGAGTAATAGGAATTATTGGAAATAAAACATTTATATTTATACTGAAAATAACATGAAAAATTTAATATAATGGATACAAAAATATTAAAAAAAAAAATAATAATTTATATGAGCACTGAATATATAAGAATATAAAAGGTACACTTGTATCTTAAGGGTTTTTAGGCTGAATTATTAACAAGAAAGTGTTGTTTTTTCAAGAAATTTTAGACAAATAGTCACAAAATTTTTTTCGTTCCATTTTCATTATTCTTATATATTCATAAAAATAAAGAAGGCAGAGTTAAAAGAATAAGAAATGGGTTTATAATTCTTCATTTTTTAAAGAAAATATCCAAATACATATATAGTAAAAGGAATAAAATAATGAAGTTTTATTAAATTGTTTCCCATATATAATTTGATGATTTCTACATAAATTTAAAAGTAAATTTATAGCAAGCAGTATTTATATAAATGACAGTTTTGAGATAAAAGCAAATAGTTATGCTCTAAGTGTTACATGTTTATTTGGAATTATTAATAAAATTAAGAAACATTATTAAATCTCTTCTGATTAAAAAAAAATATTATTGCAAATTTTCTCAATATGCTTTTACCTACATTTTATTTCATTGTTTAGATATCAATGATAAATTTTGTATGATTAAATGCAAATTTAAGTTAAATTTAATACAATTTCAAATCAGACATACTTGATTCTTGTCTAAATCGCCTTCTTCTAGCTCTTTCTCCCCTTGCTCTTGAAATGTGATAATAATTAAGGCCACAAATATGTTAACAAAGAAAAATGGGAATACTATGAAAAAGACGATGTAAAAAATAGCCATTTCAACGCGAAACCTAGGAAGAGGTCCATAATCTTCATATGTTGAATCCATAGAATGTTGTAAGACCCTAGTTAGATGGAAATAAATTTTTATACAACAATTTATGTAAAACAAATAACATTTATATAAACAATCTAAACAATTGATTACTTTTTCCAAGATTTAAATTTTACAATAAAAAGAAAAAAAGTATTACAATTTAAATTTATGTATGATAAAATAAATAAAATAAAGATGATATGTTACTTATTTATGATACATATTTCATGAATATAACTAGAAAATGTACAATTTTAAATATCAAGAGAATTCTTAATTGGACAAAAATATATATAATAATTAATAATTTGATTAATAAATTCATAATTTATAAAATTATGAATATCATAGAATGAAACATTTATAGCAGCCCTAACAAAGATATAATACATTATTTTGTTGCTATAATATTTGTAAGTGTCATTTAATAAATTTTAAATGTGTACATCACACATAAAAATATAATGAAATACCTGAATTGTAACTTTATCAATTTGTTTTCTATTAAAATATTTATTAAACAGTTAATCATGATAAGTAAGAAATATACACTTTTTAAAATTGTAATAACATAAAACAGCCCCAAAACATTTTTTTTAACAAAATTCTCCAATTTTTGGTATTAATTTAATGTAAATTTGAATTACTTACTTCAAAATTAACAATTATGTGTATAACATGATGCAAGTCAGAGAAAGAATTACTTGTTTTCTGGTTTTTTATACTTCAAATGTTAAACAGATCGAATTACAGTTGAGAGTCATTGACTTTCTGAATTTAAACAGATATTGCATTTAGATGAGATTAATTAACGAGTAAATAAAACATGAATTTACAGTACTTAATAGGAACTAAATATGTTTGTTTTCAATTTATTTCAATAGCAAGTCAAATTACTTACAGTGACATCACGAGTAATATAAAAGTAATATTATAAGAATCAAGCTTTAAATATTTATATTCAATAAAATGAAAATCACACAAATATATACAAATAATTTAAAGTATTTCAAAAAGTTGATTTTTCTTAACTTTTGAAGAAATATTTATGTACACAAACTCTGCACAAACCTATTCACACAGTTAAAATAAACATAAAAATTACAAAGAAAGTACTTACGAAGGCCAACCCTCTCCAGTTTGTACAGTGAAAAGAGTCAACATTGCAGCAGCAACATCATCATAATGAAAATCTCTTTTGTCCCACTTTCGTTTACAAACTTCAGGTGCTTTATCTCCTCCAACAAATTTAAAATATTCTCCTCTAAATGAAAACATATAAATAAAAACTTAATACACATAAATATATTTCTTAGGCAGCTATTAAACTTTAAAAACATATGTGTGTACATAACAATTAATAAATGAGTTAAATGAAACAATTTATTAAGACAGTTGAAGAAGCAGTTTTTTCTAAAAAATAAAAGGAATTGAGATATAAGAAAAAGGACTGCATGATTGGAAAATAAAATGATCATTCATTTTTCAGCATATAAAACAAATTTTAAAAAAAGAGATCGAACAGAACAGAGTATCACTTTAATTGCTGAATTCATAAATTGTCGAAATTCCTGGCTTAAAAATTTAATAGTTTTAAACAAAACTTATCATAAACATTGTATGATAAACTATAGTACATTATTCTATTTTCCAACAGAAAATTTATAATGTGATTAAAGAACTCATATGCTATATTTCCCCACAAATATGTTCCAGAATATTTTTTGACTAGTCTATCATTATACAATAACAATTTACAGTTTAGTTACTTAATTTTCGGCATTGAATACAAAAAATTATCAAAATTTTCTTATAGGCGTATTTTAATTAATTGAATAAGAAACAGATATAAAATAGATTATAAAGAAAAAAACTTAAATTTATTGATATTCAACATCTAAAAAAAAATTGAAAATCTCTCAAAAACACATTAGCAAAATGTTCCCAATTTATAAGATAATTTTCTGGTTTTCAAAATAAGAATAAAAGGGAAAAGGTCCTATTTTGTACAAAGAATCAAATATAGAAAATTCTGAAGATGTTGCGTACACTGATTTTCAAAAGTTTACGACTAAGAATCAAAAAATAACCATATTTCATATTGTTATTTTCTGATTTTAAAGAATATATAAATTAAATAACAAAACAAAGGAAAAGCTCATTGCATGAATTGGAATTATATGTAATAAAAATAGTCATCATAACTGTAGTAAGGATCTGGATTAAAAGTTGTTTCTAATTTTCATTGCATTAATTTCAATGAGTAGCACAAATAATTACTTTTATTATTTAACTTTTTACTATTTGCAATAGATTATCAGGAATTAATTTTGATTCAATTTATTAATATTTTATTTAACTTAATTTAACTTTTTTTAGAAATGGTTCAAAGAACATTTTAAATTAATAAATAATTAACAATTTACATTGTTTGCACTATCTAATTGTAGTATCTGGCGACTATTTGGTGGCCTCTTTTTCAAGAACCAGAGGTTGCAATATTTTAGAGTACAGATGGCGAAGCAAGGAATGCTAAAGGTTGTGTTTTGTTTTGTTATTGAATAAGTAGAAAGTACTATTCAGCGAATGGAGATATTTAATTTACTCCACCACAAAGAAGAATAAAATGACTTCCTGTAGAAAATTCGAATTACAGAAGGAAAGTAAAATTGCCAAGAAAATGTTCAAAAATGGGAAAAAGGAAGACATAATACCAGTCTTGATGAAAATCGGCGAAAAAACAAACTTCTGATTTCAAACTTGTTGAATTGAAACACAAACTTCTAGATAATAAAGAAAATGCTGACTTTTAAAAGAAATTTGATTTCTTAAATAGAAAACTGGAAATGAAAAGATTACAAGTTGAAGAAGAAATATTAAGATTAGAAAGAGAACACAAATTAGAATTATCAAAGATCCGAGTAGTGGTTCGATGCTATTGCCAATTAATAACACTGGAGGGGAAATCAAAATTTCTTTCAACAAGCTGATTAAGGAAGTGAAGAATTCAAGGCAGAAACATTATTCAAATTAATTAGAGAAAAAGCAGCAAATTTCTTGTCTGCATAAAAGAAGATTTGCAGAGTTATGAAAAAGTAAAAACCTTAATTCTGAAAGAATATCAATCTACTCCTCAAGCATGCCTGGAAAATGTTAGAAAAGCAAAACATTAATCTGGAGAATAACATAATCAATTTACCTCGTGAATAATAGCAACATGGGACCATTATTGTAAATCAAAAGAAGTAACAGATCTTGAAACATTAAAAAAAAATTAATCAACCCATATAAACTATTCAAAACTCTAGATGTCTAAATTGCTTTGCACATCTCCATATATCAAGGCTTTTTGGGTTTTATAGCGCAAGGTCAAAAAAGTACAAATTGCGCCACATCATACTGCAAAGAAATCAATGGAGTAATCCACAAGAACTAGCAAGAGAATGAGATATTTACTTTGAAGCAAGACAAAAATTATTTGACAAAATCCAAAATGAAGCAAATGTCCAAAATTTACAGATTCAACATGCACGATAAATATAGCCCACCCACTATGAGAAGAGAATATTTGAAATAAGGATTTATCCTGAAATGAAAGGAATATTATAGTTGTGGAAGTTATCAGCACATCACAAGAGAGCGCTCAGAAAACGAATGATAATGCTGTTAAGAACGAAAAAGTGTAACCTACAATTCTGAGAAATACAAATAGAATACTGAAAGATGTTGTAGTAGCTAAAAGCTACTTAATTTATCTATGAACAGAATCAGAAGAAACTGTTATTCAACCATTACGAAAATTGATGTTTTCATTAGCTCTGAAAAAAATGAAAGCTATACTCAGGGACTCAAATCTGCATAGTTCCCTTGTCATTAATTCCAGATTTAGAAGATCAAGAAGGAGTTTAAGTGATTAATAGCAACATTTAAAAAACTGATTGAAGAAAAGTTTGTAATACCCCTATTTATAACATGAACTCTAAAAATAATTTAACTTTGTGGATATTTAAATTCCAGTAATAGATATTTTAAATGTGTATTGTTTAAAAACACATTCCATAATAACACAAAAACATATGAATTATTAATCTATCCAACTGATAATCTTTTAAAAGAAAACAACTTTTCCAGTGATAATTCTTCAGGAGACAGAGAGTGGTGCAGAGAAAATTTGCTGAATTTAGCCACTGAAACCAAAGCAGTGATGAACAGAGAGTCTCCTTCACCAGAATTGTTCGAGGCAAAAAATGAAGAAAAAAGAATAAGAGAGATAGCATGCATTAGTTCTAAAATTCAATAGAGTGAAGAAAAATAAAATGACCATTCTATGGGAAACGCAGGAACTACATATGAAACAAAAGAGTTGTCGACATTAAAAGAAGCTTGAAAATTTGGAGAGCCAAAAAAAGAAAATTATTTATCCCTTGATCATTTACTATACCATCAAGAAAAAAATATTGGAACAGAATGTTTTCATATTAGTATTAACTCTTAATTATTGGTATATCATTGGTCCCGTTGAACCTCCATCTACAAAAAAACTAATCATGTGCTATGCTATTTGGTTGGCTTCTCTAGTAAGAACCAGAGGTTGCCAAACTTTAGAATAAAGACAGTGGAGTGAGATCCATAGGGAGTTTGTTAAGTTTTAGTATAATGGAATGTTCAGAGTTGTTTTTGATTTTGTATTAAGTTTGTGAACAAAAAGGAATGTTCTGTTCTATGTATGGTGATATTTAATTTTTTCTGCTACTAAAAACACCACAGTAATATTAATTTTACAAAATTGAAGTTGAAACAAAACAAGGCTAATATAATTACAACTATGTTTGGATGATAGACAACTCTTAGAACATTTATTATTATAGCTTTATACACTACTAGCCATTAAAATTGCTACACTAGGAAGAAATGCAGATAACAAAATGATATTTATTGGATAAATATATTATACTAGAAATAACAAATGATTAAATTTTCAAAAAATTTGGCTGGATAGAAATTGAGAAATCAGTACCCAGAACAACCACCTCTGGCAGTAATAACAGCAGTTATACGCCTGGGCATTGAGTCAAACAGAGATTGGATTGCATGTACAGGTACAGATGCCCATGCAGCTTCAACACGATGCCACAGTTCATCAACCATAGTGACTGGCGTTTGGTGACGAACCAGTCGCTCGGCAACCATTGACTAGACGTTTTCTATTGGTGAAAGATCTGGAGAACGTGCTGGCTAGGGCAACAGCCGAACATGTTCCGTATCAAGGAAGGTCTATACAATACCGGAAACATGCTGTCGGGCATTATCCTGCTGAAACGTAGGGTTTCGCAGGGCTCGAATAAAGAGTAGAGCCACGGGTCGTAACACACCAGAAATTTAACGTGCACTGTTCAAAGCACCGTCGATGCGAACAAGAGGTGACCGAGACGTGTATCCAATGGCACCCCATACCATCATGCCAGGTGATGGGCCAGTATGACGATGACGAATGCACGCTGTCAGTGTGCGTTCACCACGATGCCGCCAAACACGGATGCGACCATCATGATGCTGTACACAGAACCTGGATTCATCTGAAAAGATGACGTCTCGCCATTCGTGCACCCAGGTTCATCGTTAATCACACCATTGAAGGCGCTCTTGTCTATGACAGCGTCAAGGGAAGCCGCAGCCATGGTCTCTGAGCTGAGAGTCCATGCTGCTGCAAACGTCGTCGAACTGTTCGTGCAGACACTTGTTGTCTTCCAAACGACCCCGTTTCTTGACTCACGGCTCGTGACGTGGTTGCACGATCCATTACGGCCATGCGGACAATATGCCTGTCTTCATAGCTGCTAGTGATAGGTGGCCGTTGAGATCCCGCATGGCGCTCCGTATTACCGTTCTGAACCCATCGATTCCATATTCTGCTAACAGTCATTGGATCTCGACCGACACGAGCAGCAATACTGCGATAAGATAAACGCAATCCCGGTACGCTACAATTCGACCTTTATCAAAGTGAGAAACGTGCTGGTACGCATTTCTCCTTCTTACACGAGGCATCACAACAATTTTTCACCAGGCAACAACGTTCAAATGCAATTTGTGTATGAGGAACCGGCTGAACAATTTCCTCATTTAAACACAATGCAGGTGTCGCTACTGGCGCCTGCTTTGTCTGAATGCGCTGAAAAGCTAATCATTTGCATATCACAGCACCTTCTTCCTTTCGTATGAATTTCACGTCTGTAGTATGTCGCCTTCTTGGTGCAGCAATTTTAATGGCCAGTAGTGTACATAAGAAATGTAGCAGATTATTACATTATTTTAAAAGTAATAATTTAAATTAAAAATAAAACACAAGTAACACATTAAAAAACCCAATTGAAGAATATTGAGAATACTTAATAAAAATTTGTGACAAAAAAATATCCATATATTGTGTTACATATTTTTAATGCTACTAAATTAGGAAATAGTATATCCTAATAATCTGGGATAAAAATTTGGTTTAAATCAGAGATGATTATTATTAATTATTAACCAATTACCATTAGCCAATTAATAAGAATTCTCATAGAAAAATCTTTAAGTAAATAATTATACTTGTTTTATAACTATTAATTTGCTAAATAACATTAAAAAAAGAATTCTACTTTCATTAAAACTTCATACTTAAAAAAATTACGTACTGGCATGATTCTTTAGTGAGTTTTGATTGGTCTGAGCAGTAAAAAAATTTTCCATTGAATAATTGTACAGCTATCACAGCAAAAATGAATTGAAACAAAATATACACAATGAGGATGTTGAAGACATTTTTCAAAGAAGTAACAACACAGTCAAACACAGCCTGAAATGTGGAATAAAATTTAAAAACAATGTACAGAAAATTGGGAAAGAAAAAAGCAGATTTCTAATTCATATCAAAAGAGTATTCATATTTACATCCATATATATGTGAATTTCCCTTAGGAAAAGTTAAAACATAGCTTTTTTATTTAGAATATTACATAAATAGATAATAAACATTTTTTTCATTTCATTGTTCACATAAATTATACTTTAACGTAATACATGGAAAAAATAATCTTTTATAAATTGAAATTTAAAATTAAATCAAACAGTTTGAAAGAAAAGTAATTCAATAAATATGTAATTACCTTAATATTATAAATCAATAGTTAATTTTTAATACACTATTCTAAACAGCATAATAATAATAATACTATAAATACAGACCTTTAGTTTGGGTACCCTTTTTATGGTTTTGAGCGGCCTGAGAACTCTAAGAACTCTCAGAGATTTAATGGTGCTAAGATTCTGACCAGTAGTGCTTCCACTGAAAAGAAAATTTAAAAAAGTTGTTAAAAGTTTTATATTTACTATGATATGAAAATCAACTTTTAAGAAATCCACACAATGCAAGAAAGCCAGGCATTCATTTTTTATGTATATATGGCCACGAATTTAATTTTAAACAATAACAAATTAAAAACACTATAGATTAATGGTAGGCTGGCAATTTAAAAAAAATGTTTCATGTCTAGTACAACAGGAAATGCATGTTATAATTTTTCTTGGAATTAATGCTTGGACGTCTTCCACGTTTCTTTGCTTATTACATTTGTATTAATTTCCTTAGCATCCTAGTTGATTTGTAGAAGAAATTGCTCTCATTATTAATGAGCATAGAAACAAAGTTTATCAATATCTAACTTTAAATTTGAAATGGTTTCCTACAATTTTACTTATCAGTACTTGAGTATTAACGATTGTAATAATATATCTAGAGAAATTAATTTCAAGATTCATAATGGAAATAAATATTAATAAAACAAAGAGATAAGAATTTTTAAACAAAAAAATAAATTTAGGATGCAGAATCAAAAAAATGACATTCTTGATCTTTTAATCAAACACAAAACATAATTTAATTTACTAAATTTTGATGTTTGATATGGTTGAGTCCCATTTTTAGAATGGATTAAAATAAGGTTTGGAAATTATAAATTAGAAGCCTTTTAACCCAAATCAGGAGGAGTAACTCAGAAAAAGAAATGGTAAGATAATTTGTTAAAAATATAATCGCTATAAAATTTAAAGAATTAGAAATCTAAAGTTAAGAAAAATTGAGACTTAAGACTTTCAGTTATGAAAGTTTATAGACACATCATAAAACAAAGGGCTACATTTGATATGAGGGCCTGAAGTTGTACTACTATGAAAAAAGAAGACTTAAAGAGAAACATAACTTAAGTAACAAAAAATTCCTAGAGTTGTACACTAGAATCTTTAGAAATATGATACACGTCACTATATAAATTTAAAAGCAATATTTAAATTAATAGAGTATAAAAAATACACATATTTGTATATATATATATTATATATATTTATATTCATAACCATGTAAAAATTAAAAAATAGAACTTACTCTGAAAATTGTATAAGAATCATATAGTGTAAAATAAGAAAGGAAAAAAGGATTTTTTTCCTTTCATATTCAAAATAATTAAATTTTATTGATGCAATAAATTAAATTTTAAAAATGCAATAGACAGACATAAAAATGATAGTTAGAATTATTTTACTTTTTAAAAATAAATTAAAATGCTCTAATAATTTTAATATCTATGTATGAAAGATTTTAATATAGAAAATACATATGACACCTGATTAAATATAATTTTTAAAAGTACCGTGAATAAAAAAAATGCTTTTGAATTTAAAGTCAATTTTTCTACTCACACAAAGGCAAAGGCAACAAGAGCACATATAACAACTATAGCATCCAAAATATTCCACAGATCCCGACAATATGATCCTGGATGAAGAATGACTCCTTGATCAATGACCTAAAATAAAAACTTTCCTATTTTAAAAATATTATAATTGTAAGAGTCTTTTTTTTTTCCCATCGATCTACTGAATACTATTTATATAATATATTTACATATAAAAAATTTTCATTCATATACATACAATGGCATGTTTATTTTAGCTGTAATTTTTTTAAATAATGCACTCTAAATGTATTTTTTTGCTACAACTATAAAACCTAGTATGGAGAAAGTATCTGAGTACATTTATAAGTAAGTTATTTAAACACAATTTTATTAATGTGAAAAATGCAAAGATAGCATTCTTTGATAGGCAATAAAACCCTGCAGCTGTTAAAAAAACCAAATACATAACAATGCAGTTAGAGGCACAATGGTACATTTTATTAAAAATACAATAACAGCTGAATAAGTTTATAGCCATTTCATGCCATTGGAGTCACCAAACATTATGATGTATTCAATTTTTGAAAAGTTTGGAGAATTGGCAAACTATTTGAAATAATATAATAACTAGAATGTCTTTGGTAGAAAAGTATAATGATTATAACGTTTTTTCTACATTTTGCAAAGGCTATGAGTAACTCATTGATCAACTAAAAATGATTTATTATTCCAAGAGGTAATTCCTTACATTGTTACATCAGATATAATAACTGCATATGTCTTGAAAGAAGAAATTGGGCTTGGTCATTGATTCCCTCATCTCTCTACATCAATAGCAAAGATCATCAAAAGAAAAATTGTTTTTTAAAAAAGACATTTATTGAGTAAGACATACAGCTTTTGATCATGAGTGAAGCCATTACACAATATATCAGCAATATATGTAGTAAAATAACAGAAATAATTATCCTAATGATAGTAGAAACATTGTAGTGACATTATGATTGTAGAAAAAGAAAATAAATATCAACTAATCATCTCCAAATATCATGCCTTGATATCACTACATCATATATGGTATATTACTGCATTTCTATAAATTGACAAATTCTTAAAATGACTGATGGTGTAAACATAGTTGCTCTCATGCTTTAGTGATTCTTTAGCCTATTGAAAAATACAGGAATGCTAAGAGCAACAAAAATGGACTTTGCTTGGCATGGCCACAAGTTACATCAGCACGTAAGTACCATATCTCTTCATTTAATAAAATATACTGGTAGCCATCAACATTGCTATTACCAAGATAGTAGAACAGTGCACATGAAATTAATATAATGGAAAAAAGATGGTTTAATATGCAAACAATTAACTTCTTAATACATTCATATAAACTAGCTGGTATTGATGATACTTACAATGTGCTTAAATAAAGATACTGTTTAGAAGGTTCCTTATAAATAAATTATATTTGTTATATCTTGGATAAACAGAAAGAATCCTTACCAGCAACTCTGACTTTAATGCAGATCGAATATAGCCTACTGGAATTGTAATCTATTATAATGCAGTATTCTTGCTTGGATCAATCGAGATAACATAAACATCTGCAAATTATTAAACTTATGGGTTCAGGAGAGTGCTGTAGAACAGTGTTGAATCTCAAGAACCTGTTCTTACTAACAGCTAAGAAGATAAAAATGTTAAAGTTTTGCTGTGCGAAGGTTCACCCCTATATTCTTTATTCAAGTCTTGTGAAACAATGTTTCAATAGGATAATACACAACAGTATGCTTTCAATATTGAAAGGTCTATACTGCTTATTGCATGAACTATTTGCATTTATGATTTTAAATATTTTTGAAATATTTATAATTTGCACTATAACAAATATTCCATAAAAATATTATTTCCATCAGATAATTTCTATACACATAATTGTTTTTAATTAAAAATTGCAACTCAATTCAAAAGTAACTGGAAGTTTAAAAAGCAACTATAATATTCTTTTTATAGAAATGAAAACACTTCAAGCAGATTTAATTTAAAAACTGAAATATAAATAAAATAAAGTTGTAAACAAAACAGCTTTAGTATACAAGAGAGTACATAAGAATAAAATTACCTATAATAAAAATATGAAAACAATAAAAACTTGAAATTCTATTTGAACTTACCTTTAAAACCATCTCTATTGCAAAAAAACCAGTGAAAGCATAATCAAAGTAATTTAATATTTTATTACTCTCTGAGCATTCAACAACTGGATCTTCTGCTGCTAATGCTATACTACTCAGTGTGATGATGATCATGATGAACAAATCAAAATAACGAAGGTTCACAATGTAATGAGCTACTACACGGATCCTGAAAATTTTCTTTATTATAGCTTTATGCACATCATATAAAAATTTTATGAATAAATTTCAAAAATGTTTTAGACATTTATAAAATAACTTAATGCTACAAGGAATAAAATATTCAGAATATGCATAATATATAAAATAACAAACTTAAGAATACAAAAAAAGTAAATTTCATTTTTATATAAAGAAATAATTTTAAAGAATTTATACATTATGAGGTTATAAATAAAATACAAAGAAAACTCAAAAAATATTTCATAGAAATATTTGCATGATATAATTATTCTATATACAAAATAATCCCACTTTGAATATAAATTTTATTATTAACAAAGTAAGTTTACCATATGCAAAATATTTCATTTAAATATCCTATTTATTCCAAATCCAATCTTAAATAAATAATTTAAACAAACCACTTTAAGTCCCATAGGTTATTATACATATTATAATATAGAATTTGATAGCCAATAAAAAATGCTATAAAATCAAGCATATATAACAAATACATAGGAAAACGACTGTTAATATTCATAAAATTAGATTCTAACAAGTCCTTTTTATCTACACGGCTGAACATTGTGGAGGAAGCAAACAAATAATGAAAATTTACATGATGCATTTGCAGCGATAAGATTTGGTAAATCAATAGCATTGCAGTGACATATACATCATGGATGACTGTAGTGCTACTTGTAAGTGCTATGTAAAGAAAGGAAGAAGTGATTGTGATTTGAAATATGCCAATTATAATTTTATTTATTTAATTATTTGCGTACTTTGTTTAACTATATCATGTAATCTATCTCTCTAGCAAATAAAATTATATTTTACGAAATATTATAATTTTATTTGAAAGCTCTGTAGTTAAGCAAATATTAGTTAAGGATTAACATTAGATTTTAATTAATATGAAAATAATACTCACGGATTTGTAGGTGAAAGGATGAACATGGAAGAATAGGGCAAAATTGGCTTGGGAACTCTTTTTTCACTTGGTTCCTCTTCTGTTAAAAATAAAATCGAAATCAGTTGTAGTAAAAAAAATATGGCATACTTAAAAATTGTGTAATCTTCATAAAAAATACAAAAACTGTCATTTTTATAATTGATTTAAAACTACCAATCTATAATCAAAAAAGTAAGAAATCAGTACTTCAAATAAAAATGAGATATGCCAAAGCATGAATTAAAAAGAAATATTAAAAAACTTGAATTTTGAGTTAGAAACTGATTAAGAAGCCATTAGCTTAAAAACTGTAGTTACTAAATATGGATTTTATATTTAAGATACACAAAATAAATACTAAAAAATTTCTTTTTTCAAAAGATACGTTAAAAATGGAAATATCAATTTTAACACTAGTTAAGTTATTTAGTGTTCGTATTTCAATCTGCACATGTTAAATGCTGCATTTATCTGTGTGGTGACCAGGTAGGAAAGAATTGTCCCAAAAAAGTTCATGCATGTTGTAAGAGGTGACTGAAATGCCTGGGGGTATAGTTAGGTGCCCTGTCAAATGCGGTTTGATCAGTGGACTAGTCCTTCAAGTTGGAAGTTGGGCTCAGGGCCAATCACTCTGCCTTATAAAAACTCTCTATTCCAAAACCTTAAAAAAAAAATTTCGAACTGACATTTTTGCTGTTGACCTGTCATGAAATCAGATTTGTTTTTTGTAACATTAAATGTACAAACTTTATATAGAAATGGAGCCTTAAAAAAGCTTATTGACAATTTCCTTCAATACAAACTAAATGTTCTGGATGTCCAAGAAATGATATTAGCAGAACAAGGAGTGATTGATAAAAGAAAGTGTAGTGCTTATTACAGTTGACATACAAAGATGGTAGAGTTTTAGAATTCAAAACAGTGAATAAAAGACTTTGCAAGCTTCATATAAAAGGTAAGATACAAAATATTACAATTATATGTACTCATGTCCCCACTAAATATAAAATCGAAGAGTTCAACGATGAATTTTTTGATCTTCTGGATAGAGTCTATACTGAATGTCACTCAAATGATATAAAACTTGTTATGGAGGATTTTAATGCTAGGATCAGAAAAGATGAAAACTTGAAGACTATTACTGGATCTCACCATCTACACGAAGAATCAAATAATGGTTTTAGACTTATTGACTTTGTCATTTCATCTAATATGGTGTACAGTAGTACAGCTTTTATACATAAAGATATACATAAAGTCACATGGAGATCACCTGATGGTAGAACTTAAAAATAAACTGACCATGTTCTCATTGCTCAGAGACACAGAAGTCTTAGATGTATGTACCTTTGAGGAGCTAACAGAGACTTGGATCACTTTCTGATTATTTTAAAACTGCTGCAGGATTGTTCAGCAAAATGGTGACAGAAATTGTAAAAGTTTGATACTGAATAACTAAAAAAATAGGAAATTGTTAGGTTTCATAAAAAGAATTAAATGATTAAATACCAAATGATGAAGAAAGCCTGCTAATAGAAATTGCTTGGATAAATTTTAAACAAATTATAATCAAAGCAGCTTAGAAAACTATCCCAATATATATTGCTAAGAAAAGTTGTTTTGATGTGGAATACTTAGCGATAAAAGAAAGGAAGAACAGAGCTTATAAATTAATAATATCAAAACATTTTACTGGATACAAAGTAACATTATAAGGAGCTAAGAACGAAGGAAAATAAAATATACAGGAATAAGAAACGACCCTATCTTGATGAACTATACAATGATATTAAGAACTTAAAAACACAAAAGGAGGCTAGACAATTTCAACAGATAGCAAGTAATGTCAGAGATGAATTTAATTCCAGTATTATATCCAACAAGTAAGGAAATGGAGAAAATAGTGGAGATATAGAAGAGGTTTTATATAAATAAATGACATGACATTTTAAGAATCTGCTTCAGGGTAAAGATAACAAAGAATATATGACTAAGTACAACACACTACTTACTATTAGCAGTGAAAATGATAGAATTAAACATAATCTACCAACTCTCTTTGAAGATAAACTCGCAATTAAATCACTAAACCATAATATAGCTGGACCAAAGTTGAGCTTTTATATATATTAATGAAACAAAACTTATTAAATTAGTTTATTACATTATTCATGATATTTGGACACAGGGACAAATGCCTACTGAATGGGAAGATGGTTCTATCTGTCCTATTAATAAAAAAGGAGACAAGTTAGAATGATGTAATTACAGAAGAATACTATTTTAAATGTAGCATATAAAATCTTTTCAACCATTTTATATAAAAGATTGCTTAGATACATTTCTGAAGTTACTAGGAATTACCAATGTTGTTTCCAGAGGAGAACGATAACAACCGATCAAATAAACACTATCAGATAAATGTTGGAATATACAATGGAATGTAACTTAGACACCAATTACTTGTTTATTGATTTTAAAGTTGCATATGACAGCATCAATAGGGAAAGACTTCTAGAAGCTATGTTTGAATTTAACATTCCAATGGAGTTGATAAACCTGACAAGGATGACACTTAAAAATGTAAATTGTCAAATTGAAATTTTGTCCTTTTTCTCAGAGTTTTCCCATGATGAGAAGGCTTTGCGACAGGGAGATTCACTTTAATATTTGTTGTTTAATCTAGCAGAGGAAAAGACTGTAGGGGATTCCAAAGAAAACACAAGGGGAACCATATTAAAGGACAAT
The DNA here is from genome assembly GCA_026290005.1 of Latrodectus geometricus. Taxonomy (NCBI): domain Eukaryota; kingdom Metazoa; phylum Arthropoda; class Arachnida; order Araneae; family Theridiidae; genus Latrodectus; species Latrodectus geometricus. The sequence goes on from JAPDSC010142068.1 coordinate 144,286, forward strand.
TATTAGCTTTTGCTGATGATATTGACATCATTGGACATTCAAAGCAGCCTGTAATTGAGGCATTCGTCTAGCTTGAAGAGTAGCTACTGGAAAGACGGGTCTGGCAGTCAATGAAAATAAAACAAAATGCATGTTAATAACAAATAGACCAATGTATTCCCTCTAAAGATAACCAATTATACATTTGAAACTGTTAAGCAATTTAAATATCTGGGTACAATAATCTCAAGCAACAACAATAATAAAACTGAAATAAAACAAACAAGTTATCTATAGTCAACAGATGTTTGTATAGACTTAGAAGTCAACTGAAAAATAAAGTAATTAGTATAAAAAACTAAAAAAAATCTATATAAGACCTTGATAAGACTTGTGGCCTTTAAAGGACCTGAATGCTGGGTGCTTAACAAGGCAGAAGAGGATCAACTACTGATTTTCATAGAAGATCCTCTTTCACCTTGAAAAACACTGGGGAAAATCTTTGGACCCCTAAAAGAAAATAATGTTTGGAGAATTTTATACAACCATGAACACTATAAAAAATATAATAATACACATATTGTAAAAATAGTAAAGGCTTTTTGTATTAGATGGCCAAATCATAATTTTATGGATATGAGGATTCATCCCCCCTCCCCCCAACTTTTTCAAATAAATAGCTTTTCCAAAAAAAACTTTTTCAAGAATAGAGGGCAAACCCCAATAGGGAAGGCTCCCTCTAGATAGTCAGATAGTGCAGAAAAAAGCCCTAAACTATTATTGATGAACCGATGGAAAGCTGATGACAGAGTAGAGGAAGCTTAAATAGGCAGCCTTGCCAAGTTAGAGGTTGTAGTACTTAGGAAAAAGAAGAAGAAAATACAAAATCATGCATAATTCAATTACTTTATGCTTAAAATTAGGAATATTTTTGCTTTGATAATGATATCTGTGGCTTGAAAGCATCGAATTAAAGAAAAGCTATTTTTCAGGTTTTCAAAAATATTTAAAAGTTATTTTTCAAACATATTCAAAAGCTTTGATTATTGTTAGTACATTCTCCATTAAAAAAAAAAGGTAAAAAATTGAAAATCACATATCATAATTTTCAAAATCAAAAATAAATTAGCATATATTGAAAAAAATTGTAAGCGATAAAATTTATTTGTATCTTTAAATATTTAACATAAAATTGTATAATACCATCATCAGGGTTTCCTTTTTCAGCATCATCATTTGATTTATCAATCTTTTCATTGCTGTCCTTCTCTCTAAATAGAGAAAAGTAATCCGATAATGACTTTATTATGCTAAACATTAAATAAATTACATGATATCGATTATACTTCAAATGTTAATGGAAACGTTTTCAGCATATATGTGAAGATAAAGATTTTCAGTACATTTAAAAATTTTTACATTTGAATTCTAAAACAACAAGGAACTGTAGCTACAGTAACATCAATCCCTTTAATTTAAAAAAAAACAGTTTATCAGGGATTTTTTAAAAAAAAAAACACAGATATTTATTAAATTAGTAAGAAAAACATTACTTTTGATTATACAGGATACAATATATGAATTTTTGGAAAAATATACATATACAATTCAAAATAAAATTAAAAATAAAGTTTTTACGGCATGAATTACTTATTATAAATATCAGGAGCTTGTAAAAATATAGAATTTCAACATTATTGCGATATTATTTTAGTATAATGATTTCATTTAAAAAAAATTATCTTTTTACTTAATATTATAAAATAAACCTCCATAATGCAATAGTTTTTATAACATTTTAAATTTATTAAAAAGAAGTATATTTGACAGTAACACAAGTTTTCTTAGTTTTATTCATTTAAAAACACATTGGAATATTAGTACCAAAATAATTCGAATATTTTTAACTCATGATTGTTATAAGCTATTGATTTCTTATATTTCCAACAAGGGACAGTTATAAAAGAATATGACTCTATAAAGCTCTTTGAAATAAGTAAATAAATAAAAAAAAATGAAAATTAAGAATTAAATGATTTGTGGTTTTTACTGACAAATTTGTTTCTTTTTTGTATTTACATACATTTCAAAGTAATTAATTTTATTTTCATATTAAAGAAATTTTAATATATACTTAATACTGGGGTGTGTACCAAAAGAAATTTTTCAGTTCTTTAAGCATTTGACTTGCTATACTTTCAATTAGTGTTTTCACAAAACATATTTTGCAATAGGACTCTTCACATATCTTTAAACACAGCACACTTCACAATAAACCATACTGTATTTTAACTATTAAAATATCATTGTTCATTGATGAAAATAAATTAATTATGAAATTTTTACTGTAATATTACTGATTATAGCTTAAAGAAACTTAGTTACTTACTATTTTAACTAATAAAACAAGACAATATAATTGAAATAAAAAAGTTACATAAATTATATTAAAAAATGTGTGTAAAAACATAAATAGTAAAACTACTGATACACTTTTATTCACAAATAATAGAACTGTTAAAGATGCATTGTATTCTAGACAAACAGTTAAGGATGATACAAGCAAAATAAAAGTATTAATTGAACTAAGCTGATAATATAAAACACTATAATAAAATTAAATTTATTAGATTTATTAAGATAAAACTTCTAATAACGATTAAAATAATAGTAACTTATTCATAGATGGGGAAAATGGGCAATTTCTGTGCCTTGAAACTGGAGTACTAAAGGTAGAAGTCTGACTCAGTTTCAATGCCTGTAAACCTTAGCTAGGCTTAATGGAATGGCCTTCATGGATGACCCTATCAGGATTGACAAGCAAGACATTAGTCACAATCCACTTTTAGTTTTGGTCTTTTTTAGGGTGCACAGTTTCATGAATTTGATATAGCTCTTCTAATCTTGGGGATGTGCAACAACAAAATAATAGTAGTAGAAAAAGCTTAATAATTTAAAGCTATTGTAAATTTCCTAAGTATATCTATATAAAACTGCTTATCAAGACAATTTTGCATAGAGTTTTATTCAGATTTTTTTAAGAGAAAAACACTAAAATATTCTGAATAAAACAACCACAGATGTTCTTGCAAGAAGCAAAGCCCAATATTAGATTTTTTTCTTTAATTATTTATTTCAAATGCCTGGACAATTGGCTATAATGCTATTCAGTCCTGTTATTGGGCACAAGCAGAGGAACTGATAGCATTTTATAAAGAATGCTTGCATGTTAATGTAATCCCAGAAATAAGAATCTTCACGATATAGAAACAGAAACCAAGCAGAAAATCTTCAGAGGTATCATTTTACATGGAAGACATTGCAATTATAACCTATTTTATGTGTTCCAGAAGTCATTAATGCAGGACATTTCTCAATCAGGCCATGACAACCTTGATGATTTCTTTATCATATAATTTAGTAATTAAAATCCTTTTAAGTTCTGATAAAAATATACAAAAAATATCAAACAAGAATTTTTTTAAAAATAATAATGTGTTACTTCATCTCAATGTTCCATAAGATTTTAAAATAACACATTAAAATTCAAATGTTTTCATACAGTCACAGCTTATCAAGGAAAACAAAAATGATTGCATTTTAATTTTTAATAGTTAGTTAATTTTAATTTTACTTACAGATTAAAATTTTTCTCCTTCTCTGCATTGTTCATAGGCGAAGGTGGACAAATATTAACCTGAGGAGGATCACTTGCCATCTGTAAATCTTTCAGCTCTTTATCCAATTCTTCTTTAGCACGCTAAAATATAAACACATAAAAATCAATTAAATAAATGCATTTGAACCAAATAATGAAACATCATGGAAAGAAATATTTATATGGATAATTTTTTCACTAAATTGACTCAAATTAGTTAAAGAGCTAGAGTAATTTAATACACTTTGTCAATGGCAAAATGAACAGCAGGTACTCATAAACAAAAATCCACTTTTAGTTACATCTAATATAAATTCAAAAATAAGTTAATAACACTTAAAATTAAAAAAATTCTTTTTCAGTCTAATAAATATACAAGGACTACGAACCGAAAAAATTTTAAGTGCAGAAAGATGAATCAAACACAGAAAAATTTAAATTAATAAATAACATAATTTCAATCTTGAAAAGAAGTCAGTAATAATATATAGTTTAATTTAAAAACAATTTTTTGCAAATGCAATTTTTTTTTTTTTTTAGTATGTTAAAGCAAAAAACTATTGAGAAAAAAAATATCTAAATATCCTGTACAATCCTTTTTTTTTAAGCAATTTATAATTTATATATGTAATAAAATAACAAATGAAAAAGTAAAGAAAATAAAAAAGCTGGTGGATACTTAGTGATATATATATTTTTTAAAGTAAGATCATTTGACCCCCCCCCACCTACACATTAAAATTGAAAGAAGATAGATATGAAGTGAATAAAATTGCTTTGACCATAAATGTTACTAAGCAATATCTATTTAACAAGTTTAGAATATAATTTTCCAACAAATTCAGAGGGATCCCATGGGAATTGACGTAAATTTAAAAATGGTCTATAGTATCTCAGAGTTCTATTAGGAATTAATAATAAATATTAAAATAGCAAATGCCTTAAAAGTAATAAAACAACCTAAATAACTTTTATCTAATTGTCCTGATTAATGATGATCTTTAAGTGTTTAATTATAGGCAATATAATTCTAATGTTAGCCACACCTTATAGAAGAACATATATGGGAGTTCTATGAAGAAAATTAGATTTTAAAAGGGCTCCATGTTAGTAAAAGGTTAGGAATCCAAGGTTTAGGAGATTGTCATGCATCCATAAATATGTCATGAAGTGAAAGCAATATGTCAACAAAGAAAATGGCACTCTCTAGAAAAAAATTATTGTGAAATAGAGGCTTTATAACTGATTTATTCGATTAAACAAGAATGTATTGATATGTATTTATATTTAGTATTAAATTTCTATAAGTTTTAAAATTATTTTAGAAAATACCAGTAAACAATGATGTAAAACTACTTAAGTCATTGATAATACATAATTCTACAACTGAAATGAATGAGTAACCTGTAAGAGCATCTAATGCACACGGTATACTGTAAAGCACTTAACTATACTGCATCTAATTTTAAAATTTATATCATAATGAAATTTTCACAATTCTTTCTCAATAATATAGCAGATTTCCATAACTTTATTTTGGTTCTTCTGTTTTATTCTTATAGCTAATTTATTATTACATTCAGATATTTTATTAATGTTGAACTCATTTTACTATAGATTTGTAATTAAAGAATAGAACTTATGTTTCAAATAAAACTACTGTATGTTTCTTAAATAATAATTATATATAGTTTAGACAGAGACAATAAGAGCAAACCAGTTTATTTAAATATGTGAACTTGAGAAAAATATTCATAATTATATATTAAAATTTTTTAAGCAAATAATTGCACATGTTCATTATAATTTTAAAAACCTATTATTCTGAAAGATGAAATACTTTTATTGAGATTTTACAAAGGGAAATATTTTTAATAAAATTATCAATGATATTAATTGAATGCTGGTAATATAAACTTAATGTTATTGTATAATGAATGTGTTTACCTCTTTATCTTCTTCAGCTTCCTCAGCTTCAGCAGCTGTCAGTTCTTGTGCATTAGCCAAATTGTCAACAGCAATGGCCAAAAACACATTCAGAAGAGTGTCTTTGAAATGAATGAAGGAAAAAATCACAGGAAATATATAGCAAATGAAAACAGCATTCTTGATAACATTTAAAATTTTAAAAGTGTAAAATTTATCGATCTCTTATACTAACATGCACAAAACATCCATTTAGAGCAAAATTTTCAAATAGGAATGAAATAACAATATTATATTTTAGCATTAATTAATATATACTATAGTAAATACAAACACTTGAAAAATAATCTTCAACTTCTAAACATTTATGTCAAGAAATTTTATAACAAAATTAAACTTCTAAAATTAAAATATTATAGGTGGTGAATAATTTCACTTTTTATGCTTAAAAGCACTTACACAATCTAAAAAGGATTTATTTATAAATAATCTTTCATTAATCTTTGGAAACATAAATCAATTATTCAATAATCATTATAGCTAGAAACTCACTAAATTAAAAAATGGATGAAAACAGATTTTAAAGTAACAGAAATTGACTCCTAGTAAATCAATAAGTTTTTTTAATAGATGAAAAGGAAATTAATATACATAAATTTCTTAATGGAAAGGAAAATAATATACGTAAATCTACATTATATTGAATAGAATTCTTTAAGATTCTTGATATATGCAACACATATCTTATAGTCATTAAGCAATCATGCACTAGAAACTGGAGAGGAAGCTTTATAATTAAAACTAACTTGATAATCTGAACAATTTTATTGCTTAACTGTAAGACCTTAAAATTCATTTAAAAATAGTGCATTATACGGACGAACCGTACAAGTTAGTAGCTATGAAATAGTAAAATAAATTCTATTTTCAGATAGTGTCTATTACAATAAAAGAGTAGATTTTGAGCAGTAAATTGATAGTTTTCATTTTAGACAATTTTGTACTAAGCAAAATTTTCCAAAACATTTCTGATAAAAATAAAACATATTTAAAAATGAATTTCCTGATTTACTTTTCAATTCAGTTATTTTTTTCATGATATGAAAATTAAAATATCATCACATATAGGCATATATAAAAGTATCTAACATAGCTATAAATAGTAGTTGAAGAAAGAAGAAGAAACACAAAGATAATTGTTTAAAAAATATTTTTGTCATACATTTATTAAAAAATAAAACAATGAAGAAAAATAAAATAATCATTCATTTTACTTGGGAATTCAGAAAATTTTTGATAGCATAGAAATTGAATATAGTTATGAAAAGTAGCTAATAAAAAGTCTAGCCAAATATACAAATATAAACTAGCATCAACAAATTAAGAAATTTGCAACAATTAAATAATGAAATACCAAACACATACAGCAATAATATAGTATAATCTGAGAATTTCATCAAATGATTCAGATTTTAAAGCACTTGTATGAATTAAATCTGATTATAAAACTGTTTCCCTAAAAGTAAACTGAAATCAAATCGATCTCGAATTTCTGTATGAATATATTAATACATATTCTAAATTTTCTTTATTTATAACATGGATATATTGGCAATAAATATGGTCTAATTTTTTAGGCATATTTAGACAATAAATATACCGAATTTTGCATTAAAAATACTTAATAAATGTATCTACCAGAAATTAATTACAAAATAAATTCCTATTTACAAAAAAAAAAAAAAAAAACCCTTTTAGTTTTAATAAAAACAACTACAACAGTTAAAAAGAGATTAAATTTTTTAAAAATATTCAATCTGTATTAAATGTAATTGAACTAATTAGTTTATGTAGTTAATGATTGAAAAAATTAATAATGTATGGGAAAAATCAAATGTTAAGACATTTTTTCAGTATACTAAACTATTTAAGATGGATGTTTAATACTTATTTTAAGCAACAGTTTCGTACAGCACATGACGCAACCTTTTTATTCACCTTTATTGAAAAAAATTGCAAATCTTTGATTTATCATACTCAGCAGAAATATTAATTTGAAATAATATATTATGGTCAATAAAATCTTATTCAAATTCATTTAAATAAAACTATTTTTACCATATGTTAATAAAGAATACAATGCTTCAAGTTTGTCGTGCTCTTTTCACAATAAGTAAAACATTTTGAAATTCATGAAAAAAATATGGCATTAATATTTCAAAAAGTAAAATCAAATTTTATAATAGAAAAACATTTTCAATATTCAAAGTAATATAAAAACATTAAGAAATCTGTATATTTTATATTATTTTTAAAATTGTTAAAGATACTTTTATTTCTTTATCATTATGCTTTTTCAAGTACTTAATTAAATAATCAAAGATACATTTTTGTGCAAAGTTCACTAAAATGCTATTTTTTATAGGAATTGCAAAATAGATTAAAGCGTCAGATTTAAAGATGCCAAAATGCAATATTCAAACAATGCATTTTCATACGAAATTTTTGATCCATAGAGCAAATATTAGAGGTTTAGAATTTAGTTTTCTTTAATTAAGAAAAATAAAAATTAAATATCAGAATATCAATATCATGTAATAAAATACATGATTAAATTAATTAATACAAAAACAAATATTGATTAAATATATATCTTAAACTGACTAAGATTTAATGTTGAATTTAATTTATATGAGTAAGTTTAAGATACATATATAGTTAAGAAAACTAAAATTAGTAAGTTACTTGAGAAAGTTCCTACCCATGAAACATTTATAGTTGAAAACAATTTCTAAACATTGTAAGCATTATTTTATATTATTATTTAATAATAGAAATGCAAAAGTCAAAGAGTATATTTAGGAAATTTGTTCTTTTTCATAAATTCAGATTATTTGCAACATACTTAAAATTTATTAAGATGCAACATGATTTTTTTTTTGGTAATAAGTTTAAATAATAACACTTTTTAACAAAATATTTCAAAAAAGCATTTTTGTTTAATTTTATCAAAGAAAAACAAAACTTATAAAGGATACAGTTTCCAAAAAGCACCAAGATTATGAAATATAAACTATATATCATTCCACCATCACTAATACCACCTTGTGATTCAATTCCTTTGTACATGACATCATTCCAATCCTCTCCAGTGAGAATCTGCACATGCATGATAAATTTGCTTATTAATGTTATGAAGTTTAACAAAGTGCAAAAAATAAAAAAGGTGTAATATAAACTAATTATAAAATATTTTTATGAAATCAAGATTTAATGGAAAAAATATAATTAAAATAATTTTTGCACAAATTTTATAATAAATTTTAAAGTTTTATTGCTTTATATTTGTTTTTTACTCTTCTTATTTGAGTATGACACAGTTCTTTAAATAAGGTCTATATTCACGTAGATAATTGCTTCTTGACATTTAAAGACAATTTTTTTTAAAAAAGAAAGTCACTTTGTTTTTATATGAGCTCTAATATTAATAGAGCATTTTATATGAATACTGAAAGAATAAATTTGCGTAGATAAAATGTCAAAATCTGACAAAGTAAAAATTTCTTACTTTGAAATAATTTTTCAAATATTGCAAAAAATTTACCTATTATCTGAAATATATATTGAAAATATTTATTTTAAAATTGTTTATATTATTTTACTTAAAATACTATACATTTCCAAAAGTGATAAGAACATATAAACAAATTTTCTATATTTATATATTCTTGTCAAAAAGATTTAAATTCTCTCTAAATTTAAATATATAAGAAAATATTAAGGAAAAATTTGACAGATTATTCAAGATGTCAAACTATGTGAAAAATATTTCGAATTAACAAAAATATTTGTTCCTTCTCTACTATTCCTGGAATAAACTTGTATCTTAATTTTCAATAAATTCATGAAAATTATGAGTCATAAAATCATTTTTGAACTTGTAGGACAAATTTTTATTTTACATCAAAATATTATTGCAAAGAATAACAAAATTAAATAAAAACTACACATTTTGAAGCTTTTGAGGGAAACACCAGAAGATAAATGTTTTTACATTATGTAAGACAATAATTTTCAAAAAAATATTTTAATAATATAAATCAGCAAAAATCAATTTAAGTTAGATTTTCACTTAAATGCCATATATTTGTTGTTTAAAACAGATATTTAATAGAACAATTTTGATATAATATATGAATAAGCTTTTTAAATAAATAACTTAAAATATAAAATACATTGTTAAAAAAAATACCTGAAATACTGTAAGCAAGGCAATAGGAAATGTATTGAAATTAGCTGGGGGAGTTCCTTCTGGAAAATTGAAGCTGGAAAGAAAATATTTTTTACTTTACTGGAATAAAAGATTTTGCTTTAATGTAAGTTAAAAGTAATGAAAGATTATTCTTATTGGTAACAATACTTACTTATTAAATATTTTAATATGTTGTTCAAAATAAATGGTTAACAGTAAAAGGAAAATTTAAAAAATAGGATATTTATTATCAATTATAGAATCTCAAAACTTTAAATATATATTAAATTTCATCGCCTTAATTTAAACAAAGAACAACAAATTCAATAACTTTTTTTATATATTTGGTTGAAATTTTAAAATATATAGACTGATATCCAACTTACGCTCCACCAAATAATTGCATTCCAAGAAGAGCAAATATTAGTATAAAAAGGAAGAGTAGAAACAACAAACTGATGATGGATCTCATACTATTGAGCAATGATATAACTAAATTACGAAGGGATGACCAATACCTAGAAATAAAGATATAATAAGAATATTAATAAATCCAGGAAATAAATATCTAAAAATCCTTCAATAATTTTTAATCACATGAATTGCAAGTAATCAAAATGCAAGAAATAAATAAATGGTTTCATTAAATTAAATACATATAAAATATAAAACTAAATTCTCGGAAGTTCCAAAATTGTCATTGAAAAGTTTAAATTATACAGAATCGAATTATTGAGATCAAATACAGAATCAAATAATTACATTAATAGTAGATAATAATTATATTAACTAAAATATATCAGCATAACTAGTAGATAAATTTCATATGTAAAATATTGAACAAGTTTCAGTACAAAAAACACAATAGAAAATTTAATGATTTATCAATTGCAAACATATATTAAAATATTTTGCTAAACTGAAATAGTATTAGGAAAAATGTACTATTTCTTTTACTAATTTTATCTGATTGGATATCCAGAGAAAAGATTAAGCTGCAATCACAATTTTGTTTTCTTTTGATCAAGAATTGTTTTAAAAATAAATGCCTAAATGATATAATTTAAATAGATAAAAAAAAAAAGCAATAGTAACTATACCAATTTCTAACAGTATCATTTTTATTTTCATTATTTTTATTTGCCATAGCCATATGAAATAATAAAATCACAGTGAGAAAGAACAAGTATTGCTTCCGAACATGTATTTTCTGGTAATAAAACAAATAGTATGTTGTTTCTAATGTATTTAATTCAAGAAATTTATTTATCTTAATAATTTAATAGTTTTACAATTTTTCTAAAATATCAGGGTTAAAAAGGAAATACATTGAACAACAATTTATCACTAATCATTAATTTTGAAGAAGTTTTAGTACTAATTCTTAGTTTTGAAGATCTAAAGTGCAGTTAAACCAGTTCCATCACTAATGTTTTTATAATTTTCAATAGATAAAAAATTTTTAAAAACTGTTTTGGGTAGTATTTTAATTAGGATTATTTAGATTGTTATATATATTTTATAATGGCATTCTCTCACTTTTATTAAACAAGAAATTAGTTTATGAATGGTGCTTTGTACTTTAAAAAATATGTTAACAATATTTTTAATTAAAAATAATTATTCTTAGAAGTCTTGCAAATTTGTACTCTTTTACAATTTATGGTAATGCTTGCAGTTATATCCCAGAAAATTACATATTTTTGAAATCTATATTTATACACTAAAATCAGAATTTCAGATCACACTGGATGTGGGATGCTAAATTATGCTCTTTTACTAAAAGAAAAAAAATATTACAGTAAATAATCTATTTTTTTCATTTTTTTGTTTTGAATAAATTTAGCTTATAAATATGTTCATTTTTAAAAATGAAACATAATTATCACACAAGTATATGGGTTGCAATTAAAAACTTAGTGAAATTAGTAGTCTGAACACAGAATGTAAGAAGTGAAATTGTTATATTATTCAAAATCAGAAAATGTAATCTAAAATATTAATTAAGCAGATTGCTTTTATTTAAGTGAATTAAGAGCCTCGATTATTAATACTGATAATTCAAGGAAATTACATCCCAAATTGATTAAAAATTGCTTTTCTTTTTTATTTATTAAGAAGCAAACTTACAATCAGTAATTTTAAAAACTTATTCATAAATTGTGAATATCTGAATCATTTTAAAAACTATAATGTTAAGAAATTTGATTTATTTACTTTGTAAGATAAATAGTTACAATTTCACAATAAATTTCAAGTTAATATATTTATGTAAAAATAATGCCAAGCATGAGCATACAAAAAAAAGAATATTTTATTTTTATTTAAAATTTTTCCATATTTATTTATTTATTAGAATTTAAGATTAATATACTATTGTGAAATTAAAACCTAAAAATTATATTCTTTCCTTAAGTCTCTTAAAAAATATTTTGAATAAATAAAAATGTAGATAATAGCAAATCTAAATTTAGTTAATTATATTGCAATATAAATTTCTTGAAAATGTGTTACTAACATGGGAACATAGAAAGAAGCCTTTTTGAATACTAAAGACCAAAATTGATTTGACACAATTGACCAAAGCATTCCTTAAGATTATCTTCTAACACTGTTTAATGAATTTCAGCAATGACTTAAACCGAGACAGAAGTTTCTAAGCCTTAAATTCTTAAGAAATATTTTTTTTTTCAGAAATAACTACATTTATAAATAAATAAAAAATAAGTGTGCTTTGACTACTATTTATTATTTTGATGGCAATGTTTTGCTTAATTTTATGTTAATGGTAAAAAAGTACATTTTTAAAAATTTCTTTATTCTTTTTTTCTAATACATTCTATGGAATTTGTGTAATAATTGAAAAATCTTTGAAAATATACTTTTGATGAACTGGTTTATAAAATAATATTGATAGTATTTTAGAAGTGAATGTTGCAATGAAAATGTGAGACACGAGGCATACAGAATGCATTTAAGAATTCCATGATGATAAACAAAGCTTATAAAAATTGAAATTAATTAATTTCTATCTTTAATTAGGAAAATAAATAATGACAACATAACTGAATAATTATAATAGAAATAGATGCAATTAAAGAATCAGCACTAGAAAAATATGAATGTATTTCTCTAACTCAATTTTAATAAACAGAAACAATAATTTACTGTAACATTAAAAATTTTGTCTCTGATAAAACCATGGTTATAAACATATAACATACTAGAAATATGTTTTCAAATATAAAAACAATAAGACTTTTGTATGAAAAGTATAACACTATTAATGTCACACATACTTTGTAACTTTAAATATTCTGAGCAATCTTAATGCTCGAAGAACAGAGAGGCCAAATGAACCTCCTCTTGCATAGGACCACACAACCTCAAATATACTACCAGAGATGACCTGTAATTAAAGAAAAAAAACTTAAAAAATAATTCAACGTTTTTTTCACTAATATTTAAATTAGGAATTTTGATTGAATTTACTGAAGCTAAAACATTTAATAAGATTTTTTAGCAAATTCCAATTTTTGTATTTTATGCATTAAAAAGGACAATTATTGCAAATGCAACTCGAAGTGAAATATTGCTAAATAAGGTTGTCATCAAACAGTTAAATGAGTGGTTGTTCATTAGTGGATGCAATAATAATAAAATTCCTTTAATAGCATGCATGCAAGAATTCAGGTATGTATGCATATGTCTAAGTATATATAAATTTTACATACATTATAGAATTTTTTTATAATTAAAATATTAGCATGTTTAAATCAAGAAAAATTAAACTTTCATAAAAATTTATAATGCAGCCCACTTTTTGCATGTGGTACATACATTCAACATTTGATTAAAGTTTCGTTTCTTGCCTTAATCATTATTTAATTTTTCTTTTCTTATGTAAAATACTTACAATTCTAACTTGATTAAATACTAAACACTGAAGCTAAACTTAATTAAAAAAATTTTTATGCAATTATTTAAAAAGGGGGTATAATTTTATCCTTTCACAAAACAAAAATGATTTGTGTTACAAAGGGTATCACTAAAGCATGTTCAAATATGTCCAAGTTTGCACAGTGGTCACCTGCAATACATCTGTGGATTCAATTATTCATTAACAGAGATAGTTTGAAGTGCAGATTACATCATCGTAATCCCCATCAAGTGAGATAAAAGCAATTTTGAGGCATAACTGTATGCCTGGCTTAAGTGTAAATCCAAACATAGAAGAAATGACATTAGCATTAAATAATGATTTTATACATTGTATGACTATACTTAGGTGAGATAGTTAATTAAAACACAGAAAGTTTACTCTAAAGGACACTGAGAGAGAAATAAGGCCACTAATGTCAGTAACAGAAGAAAATATTTGTTAAGAAGATGGTGGATGAAGACCAGTGAATGATATATCAGAATAGAAGAGACTTTACACCTTCATGCACGCCAGCAATTCATTCCATTTTGAGTGACCATTTACATGTAAAAAATTTTTTTTGCTCTCTTTAGATGCTGTATAATCTGAGGAAAGAGCAAATGATCTCATATATGATTTTGCATTGAAAGATACTGAAAATGTGTTTGATATGGAATATTTGTGCATATGAATAGCATTGTGACAGTTTATGAGACTCAGTTGTAGTATTACGATATGTTGACCAAAGCTTGAAACCCATTTTGGATGTGTAATGATGAGGGCACATCCATAGTTGTCAAGAAAATCTTGATCTATTAAGAAAATGATAACAGCTATGTTTCTGAAATCAGGTGGAACAGTAGAACATGTTGTTTTGGACACACAAAAGACAATCACAAGTAAGTGGTATACTGAACAGTGTTTGTCTAATGTTATATAATCCATGCAAAACTTGCACTTAAAATCAAGAATAAACACCAAATTTCTCCACAATGACATGCTCCAGCTCACTGTGTCAAATCTGGCACTGAGTATTTGACCACTATCAGTGTGAAACTTCTTAATACCTCCTTTACAGTCCATATCTTATTCCTGTAACTTCACATAGTTTTTGTGAAAAAAGAATGCTAAAAGGAAAACCATTTAATAGTGATGAGAACTTTCTGAGGGCTTAACAAAAAAGGTGCTTCATTCAAGAAAAAATTTTAAAAAATTGGTTTAAGGACTACCTAATTTCGGCACATAGAGACATGTACTAAATCTGGTGGAAATTACTTTGAAAGAAATGAAACTGTATTACAGGACGTTTGTAATATCCTTTGCCTTTGTATTATCTTATATGTGCATAAAATACATAAGATAAATACCATATTATGCAATACTTGTAAGAAATTAATTCTGAAACAATTTTATTTTGTCAGTTTTCATAAAAATGAATTAAATTATTTATTTATAATACATGTACAGTCTTTTCTTATGGCATTTATTCAAAAAGCATGATACCTGGCACAAAAAATTAACAATTTGATTTTTCAAATATTAATACAAACAATGTAAAAAATTTTACCGAAAGTTTTTGCTTTGAAATCATTGATGATGTATAAAGAAAATTCTATAAAATGTAATATTTTCTTTTCCCTTTAATTAATTAAAAATGAAAATATTTCTAAAATCTAGAAGATATAACATTCTTTAAGAATTGAGTGAATTAGGTTTATATATATATATATATATATATATATATATATATATATATATATATGCAATAAAAATAAAGTAGGAAATTAAAATATTTATAAAAACCAAATAAATAACTTACAACACAGTCAAAACGATTGAAGGCAGATTCAAAATAAATGCGTGCTCCAAGAGCATAAACTTTCAGGAGCATCTCAGAAATAAAAAGTCCCAAAAATACATATTCTGCATAAACTAAAAATCAAAGAAAACATTATTTTCAGTAATTAAATAAGAATACGAGAGTAAGTCAATTTAAAGAACCTTAAAAAGATTAGCATATCAAGTAAAAATGAATAAAATAAAGACAATTAAACTTATTACTTACATAAAAAATCATTTAACCAAGGAGGTTGGTCATAATGTTCTACAGCTACACACACAGTATTCAAAAATACAAGGACAATGACAACCCAATAAAATGCTTGTGACTTGGATGCATGGCGAATTGCAAACCTAAAACATTTAATTGAAAAACTGAAATAAGAGATTTTCCATCTAAGTGCTTAGATGGAAACATTTTTATTTATTTAATTACAATTGATTTCAAAAAGTTTAAATTCTACTATAGTGTTTTTATTTACTTAACATTCATAAAAATAGAAGAATGATGATTAGTTTAGCAAATAAATTCTAAATTTCTTCTAGATTATTAGTTTTAAAAAATGGTGCATAAAGGAGTTGCTCAACAGTAAGGAAAATAAATTAGCAGATTCCTTAATTGAACTCATGAATAAATTTAATGCCCAGTGACTAGATAGAATGAACTCCAATACATAGGAAAATCAAACTGAATAAACAAATCTAAACATAAATTAAGAATCTGGCACAAAATGTTTACTTTATTTTTCACTTGCAAATATCTAATGTTAATTTCAATAATGCTTTATCAAAGTAATGACATTTACTATTGATAAGAATTAAAGTGAGAACAAATATCAAGTTTTTGAATCGAAAAGTAATGAAAAATGAAGACACATTTGAAGTTAGAATTGAAGCAATGCAGTGATTAGATGACAGCAAGTGTGAAAATAAATTCAATAAAGATAGTATTTAAGACAATGGTAGTAAACCGAGAATCATAATCAAGAAATTATTAAGTTAATTTTTAAACAATACTAGATTAGTTACTATCAGCAATCCAACAAATAACTATTATCAAAGTAAATGTTTTTTAATAGATTGCTAACAGTGTTTAATCAAATTCATGTTAATTTGTATGTGATTTATCTTTCATATGTTTACATAAACAAGTCTGTTTATGC
Organism: Latrodectus geometricus; assembly: GCA_026290005.1. NCBI lineage: Eukaryota > Metazoa > Arthropoda > Arachnida > Araneae > Theridiidae > Latrodectus > Latrodectus geometricus. Next base: position 161,025 of record JAPDSC010142068.1, read on the forward strand.
TGATGATTAAATTGATTAACATACAATTGAAGCTGATTAGTTTCTCACAGTGAAAATTTGGGTGAAATAATTTAATTCATTTTAAAATCAAATCAAAATCACATTAATACAAATCCACAGAATAAAACATAACATAATTGTTGATGTCAAATGTTTTGATTTGACAGAAAAAGTTGTCATAATTAGAAATCTGGTTAAATATCTGATTTTCTAAAAAATCCAAAATGAAAATTAGGAATATTCCTAAGAAGATGTATAAATAAAAGCATATAGGTGCTGTATATATAGATATACGTATACAATATAATACATTAAATTTAAAAGTATGCTGATTTTAACTCAACATTTTCCTTTATTTCTAAGCTTACTTTAAAATAGCATAAATAAAACTCCCAATAAAATTTTTTTAAAAAAGATTATTAAAATTAAAATGAAATAAAAAAATTGAAAAATATATTTAAGAAATATTATCATTATTATCAATATTTTAGTTTGATTTGGATGAAATGAAATCAAACTAAAATGTTGTTAATAATGATGTCATTCAACAGTAATATTTTAACAATCAATGGCTAATTAGAATGGAAGCTACATTTTAATGTAAATTCCAAAGCACTAAAAACATCTAATTTTGAATACGATTACAATCCATTAACTATTAAAATGCAGGCCAGAGCATTAATTACATGGCTGCCAACTCAGCTAAACGACATTTTAAAGAAATTAATTTATCGTATTATAATAATTTAAAAATAAGTAATCAATAACATTTTTCTCAAAAGTTTTAAAAAATTAGATTCTAAAAAAAAAAAAAAAAAAAAAAAAAAAAAAAATTTGTAAATAGATTATGCACTTTTGAAATTTTGAAAAGCACTTTGCTGTAAATTAAAAAAATATTTATACAGTTAAATTTTAATAATGTTCTTAAAATGACACATAGTTGGCTTCTTAATTATAGATATTTTATAATTTGTAGATGATCAGTAAAATTAAACTGATCTTATTATATTAGTACAATAAAATTTAGTAGAAATATATTAGAATTTGATTCATTGACAACAAGAGATACACAATTGTTAAATAAAGTTTACATGAAAATAAATTTTGAAACATTAAAGTGACTTTTATATAGTTTTATGTATACAAAAATAGAAATACATAAATGAAGATAATGAAAGATAATATTTAATATTTATTTTAGTTATGTTAGAAAAAAAAACTCTTTATACATAAAATTTTTATGTAATTTAAAATTTTTTATGCATGTTTTGCATCAGGAGTCTTCAAATTCTCCAGCCTTAGAGCCATACAGATGTTTCAAATAAGTTCCAAAACAGTCAAAAAAAGGGTCAAAACAGTTTTAATTTTTTTGGACATCTAATGGTCAAAAGCAGAAATAAGTAGTACCCTATATACACTAACTGTTAATAGCTCTTTTGAAAGTCCAGTAAACCAATTAAATACTCTGTGAAGACAAAGGAAGCAAAAATGTTTTTTTGTGAGATAAAGTGTGTGTACAAGCTAATATCAAAGACATCTTTAAATTATCCAATGCTCATATATAAAATAACTTTAATTGATTGTTTTTAGTTGTAATATGGAAAAACATTTTATGCTGGAACGCTAAAATGAAAAAATAGCAAAAAGTGGACAGTGAGTGCAGAACATGGAATTTTAAATTCTTCTTGATTCAGTTCAGTAATAAGGTATTATTTGCATTAAAACCTTAGCTATTTTTAAAGAATATAACATTAAATACCATTATGAAAGGAAATGTTTTCAAAATTACTCAAAATATGCAAGAAGTTTGTGACAAAAAAATTTGAAACATTGAAGTGCAGAATGTTTTTCTAGCAATATTTGTTATCCAGTTTGAACAAGAGGTTGCATCGCATGTCAGCTTTTATGTGGCTTTTGAAATCACAAAACATGGAAATCGTCCTCTGATAAAGTAATTATTAAAAAATACATAATTACAATACTCAGAGAAATATGCTCTGAAAAGGTACATTTGTTCATAACTGTCAGTTTGACAGCAAAAACTATGGGTCAGAGGATTTTATCCTCTGACCCATGGTTCATCAAACAAAGTATCAGTTGTCTGACAAAAATGGTTATCTTGAGTCATTTTGAATGAAAAGTTTGTTAAATGAAAAAAATTGCAAAACAAAATAGCAAGCAGTTGTTTAATTTTTTATATTTATTTATTTTAGCATTCTATATCAATTTGGAAAAAACATAAACAAATTGAATTTAAGATTGCAAGAAGAAAACCAGCTCTAATCCCTGATTTATTCACTAATTGCAAATCGTTCCAGCAGAAAATGCTACTTTTTCTTCACAGTATAAAAATGTTTTGCTTATATGCTAAATATTCAGTCACACAACTGAGGCTGAATTTTTCATCGATTTTACAATAGAAAGCTTTAAATGCTTTGAAAATAAATTTTGACATTCATTCATCTATGATTCTTTTCTCATGCTTTTATGATATTGCAAATGAAACTAAGACTTTTTAAAATCCTATTGACAATGACATTGAAGCACAAGCTCAAGAATTTCAAATGGAAATGATTGATTTACCATGCAATAATATAATTGAAAACAAACATTAAAACTCTTCTTTGTTGGAATTTCAGAATATTTTAATATGATTTGATACTAAAAGACTTTTGATTTATTTGATTTAATTAATTGATAATTTGCAAAAAATTGCTCATGGGCTGCCCTTTATTTTGGTACTACTTAATGATATGAGAAAACATTCTCCAAAATGGAATACGCAAAGAATGCATACTGATCTAAGTTAATTAATGATCACATAAATCTCTTTTAAAAATTAGTTGAAGAAAAATCGATTTATAACAATAAAATATTGTCAGTGGAAAATTATAACTATATAAAACTCACTTGTAAAAAATTACAAGTGGACACTTGTCCTTATGCTTAACCTAGCATGTATAAAACAGTTATTATTATTCTTTACCCAACTTATCAAAGCAACAAAAATAACACAAAGTCATTAACTGTAGTGGACTAAACTGGTGACACTAGCTGGCAGGGTTTGGCTCACAGGCTATAGTTTGAAAATTCTATGAAAATTCTGTCCTATATAAAAACTTAGAATATTTTATGAATTCATTTTGACATGATGTATACATATTTTTATAAAATTTAATAGTCATTAATAAATAATTTAAAAAAGTAATAGGCATTAAAAAAATCTTACAGAAAGCACAGAATTTAAATCAAAAACTTTGAAATAAATTATAAATTCACATTTCTTACCTGAGCCTCTTTTCTGCTCGCCAAAATTTTTTACACTTTCCGCTATCTTTAACTGATGGTTTCAAATAAGATGATCTTCCTATACCTGGATTATAATGATTATCATAGGAAATGATAAATATTTAAAAAAAAAAATCCATGCTATTAAACATGTAGTTAATGTTAATTACTACATGTTTAATAGCACAGATATTAAACATGCAGTAATAAAGATCTAAATTTATTTATATTATTACAGCTGGTAATTAACAGCTAAAAATGTTCATACTGTGCTATCATAAATATAAAATAGCCTGTATGTAATTTATAACTAATAAAATCGAATTTTATGTTCAATGCTAAAATAAAAAAATGTTTCATTCATAAAAATAATTATTTTTAATATCCTTTTTGTTCACACCACCAAAGCAAAACAAAATAAAAATTAAGTATCAAGACAAATAAAATGATTAAAATTAATTATTATAGGCCCGTATTCCTGTTATGTAAATAGAAATATTCCAATCGCTAATGAATTTACTAAGCACATTAAAATACATTGCTCACAATTTGTATCACATATTAAATAATATAAAATCAGTGAGAGCTGCATGCAAGTTTTCTACCTATGCTAAACAGCCCCACCATATGAATGATTTAAGTATATAAAATGTAAATTAATATGCTGGTAAATGTTATTCTCATAAAATTCATGTGTACAAATGACTAAGAAAAAGAAAATATAAAATAATTAGTACAAAAATTAAACATTAATAAAATAAACTGCTTCACTAAAACTCTTAGCAGTTAAGTTATTTTACTGGGTTTTTTTTTGTAAATTCAAGAACTTGTAACAGTTATTAGTAGCAATTGCATGAAACACTGAGTAGCAAGCTAAAGCAAAATTACGATTTACCAGTTCATCACAAAGCATAGAACTATCATATTATTATTGCAATTAGATTTTTGTTTTAAAAAAGAATAGCAGTTATCCTTAAATATAATGCTTTAATTCTAATACATTTTGAAATCTGCTAGCAATTCTTCTAGTTGTTCTAACCTTCCTTTGACACTATAGTTGTTGTTTTCACAAGATTAGTTTTTAAGCTAGTACCAATTTGGTAGAAAGAAAAAGTTGTTCTTTTAACAACTTTATTTTTAAATGAAAACCAGAACTTTAATCAACATTTTATAAGTTAATATTCATCCATATAAAACCACAACCATATCATGTGTGACAAATTTTTGTAACCCATCATAACAAATATTTATGACACTATTTATTAATCACTATAACCTAGTCATTTTAATGTTGTTATTATCATTATAAAAATCATGAAATGCTTTTTGTGCGTTTTTTCCCATAAGAACTACAAAGAAAATGCTAAGATTATGAATTGCCTCAAATAAAATGCATGCCAGAGTTTAAAGCAAACAGTGCTATAAATTCAATAAATATATAGTTTCTTCATGACATTACTCAGTCATTGTAATTGAAACTCAAACTATATGATGTGTATGGAAATACCTTAAGGATTAATAACCCAGCATGAGCATAAATAGCAACAATCTCCTTCATGACTAGTTAATGGAATGGATTTTGATTGGTTTTATAGAAAATTATTTTTACAAGTTTGTTAAATAGAATATAAGAAAAAGCTTTGGGTTAAAATCTCTATTTGAATATAAATTTGTGCAACCTTGTACAGAAGATTCTGTAGTCAACAACAATAATTATAATAAAAATATTAAAAAATTAAAATTTAAGACTTTAAAAGTAAAAAATACAAATTTTTATTTAGCTGACTTATATAATGTATTTGGGATTACTTGATGATTGGTTCTATTTAAAATACTACTACTCTCATTAAGAGATTACTACTCACAAAAATAATTGTTATCTTTAAATATTTTTTTAGATGTTACCATTAATTTTGAGATAAATAATTGCTTCTAATTAATTAACATAATTTTTAACAGATAAAAACTTTCCTTTCTAAGGAGATCAATATTTATACTTTTATAATTGGATTGATAGCCTAGGGGATTTTTATTTAATCCATTAAGCATAACATTGGCTGTGACTAACAGATTAATGTTTTGACTTCAAAAAAAATTCTATACCTAAAGTGTTAAGCATTGTATTTAAGTTTTCTTGATTACCTTTATACTGGCTCTTATGCTAGAAATATATGTGGAAACTTATATGATGACAATGTTAAATTTAGATGATGTTTCAAAACCTATGTTTTCACTCTATTCCTGAATAATGCATTTCTTCTACAGAGTAGTTATAATTAAAGTGTACCAGAAGAATTCCGAAGGAACACTGTAGAACCTATCCTACCAAGCAAATTTTGATGAAATTTGAATTGTATATTTATAGACAATCAAAAATGATTTCTGCAGCAAAGTAATTTAAATTTTAACAACCAGACGGCAATTTTAAAAAATTTCTCATGCAAATTATTTAAACCCACAAAAAGACATGTAATTAGAGCCATAAAAATCCTTCTCTGCACGACTCTGTAATTATTAATCATGCCCTTACAGAATAAAAATCAAGTTAAACTGTTTTATCTAAATGACAGCAAAAATTAAGTACCATTGTGTGAATATTGTTACTTAAAGAGATTGTGAGTTGAGCTCATGTTAAAGGAGGAGTTGAAGATGATTATTATGAAAACTGAAAAGACTGGAGACTTGGGTGTGTTGTTGGAAAGACTGCAGAAAGCAGTTGGAACTGTTGTGGTTAAAACAGCATCCAATTCCTGATATTCTTCAGCGAAGTGTCTATCAAGGTCACATGAGTTTGTAATTTAGTCAACAGTATGAAAATTTTTAAGATCAATTTTAAAATGACATTTGTATAAGATCCATATGGTGTATATGCTGCAGACTCAAGTTCATTAATAATTCTTTGATTTTTGCTTGCTTAAATTTAGAGACAATGGCTGCTGATGATTACTGGCCAGGAAATTTTTACGGTCAGATGAGGGGATTTTTCTCTATATGAAGCTATGAATACTTAAAATTGCTGCATATGAAATACTTCACCTCCTAATAATTTGCACCAATAATTATTGTATTTTGATTATCTGACTGCATAGTGGAAATTACTGTTGACTTCATCAAAAATTTTATCTTGGAACTTTCTCTGTTCAAGGTTATAAAGCATGCCCTGTCACAACATTTAACTTTAACAACAAAGACTTGAGTTTAAGGCCAGCATTACATGCCACATAGTTAAAACCACTTGAAAGTTTCTTCACGCTGCTGTTGAACATGTTATAATGCTCTTTCAACATATAAATAATGTCAATGGAGCTTATGTTGAATAGATTATATAACTGAATAAGTTTTAATAACAGAGAGGGGTTTATTTTATTCTTATTTAGGTGACACAATGTTCCTAGAGGTCAAAATTTAAACAATGCATATTTTATACCAGAAATATTTTACCAAATGGTTTATATTACTTATATACCTAGTTTCATCAAAATCCAATAGGCATAACTAGTTTTACAGGGCTCTAAAAAGCTCAATTTTATTATAAACACCTTAAATCAACATATATAGGTCACTTCCATGTTTTCTGCCATTTCAGATTAATTCATAAGAATAAATCTAATTCAAAAACCTAGAAAAAATATATAGACTTAAAAGTAAATAGCTTTGAAAGAATTTAATAGCAGTAATCATAGATCTAGTGTACTGCGCCTAAGATAGAAATCTTTAATAAAATATCCCATGGCAGCCCAATTCACAGAACACTTGCCATGAAGTGACATAGCAGAATTTTGTAATAATAACATGCAAAAATTTCCTGAAATAATAATAATGTTGTCTAAGAAATTTGTCAGAATCTCCAAAAACAATACTCAAATACCAATGATTACAACAGTGCTAGAAAGTAGCATTACTTATCCAAAGCAAAACTGTAGGAAAATGTACCATATTATAAGGAAAAGAATAGGCACTTATTTCAATTATAAGCTGTTATTGTCTTGTGTCAGTTGAGCTGGCAGTATGAGGTGTGCTGCTCCACTTTTTCCAACTTTCTGTACAACCAACAATTGTAAATTATCCAAGTAATATTGATTTTTTAAAATTTTTATGCAAAAACAATTAGCTTTCAGATATTGTTGCCTAAAAGAAATTATTGTATCATACTATCAGGTGGATACCAAATAATAATCCCAGACTTTCAATATCTTTGAGGCATTGTACAGTACGTAGGCAAAAATTTTGTTATTTACTAACATATTTCAGCCTTAATTCAAAGAAAATTTTATCTTTTAAGATTTGTGAAACATAAAAAAGGAAAGTTTTCATGAGCTCAGCTTCAAGGTCTTCCTAAGATAAATCTTAAGTAATTCTTTCATTGGCCCATACATATCTTCTTTAAAGTTAACAATGTTCTATAGGAAATTTTGTTGAATGAAAATGAAATAATTCCCCCTGATCTTTCCTACTCCTTAATATCTGCATATACTGAATTATAGTAATTTTTTATTCCTTACCTACTCAGTTTATTTGCTAGTAAAATGAAATAAAGATATAATGTCAGCGATAGTAATTATTGTCACTAGTAGTGTGGCATCAAAAAAGATTTTAAATGTTGTTAAGCATTAAGTCATCAGAGATTAACAAATGAGTTTTTGGGAGCAATACTGTAAAATCCTATAATCTTCAGTATGTCAGAACAATTGAATTGAATGACTATAAAATAAGGAATCAGGTATCCAAGTGAATAGAATTGAGAAGTTGGCCTTATGAAGCAAAAATTACAGTAATGTTGATTAAATTTTTGTTGGAATGTAGACTAAAATCAAAAAATTCTATTGAGATAAAAATCAAAGAGGGAAAAAATTGGTCCAGAATTTTTTTTAAATAACTTCTGGATCATTAGACTTATTCAGAAAATATGATTGTATGTCTAAAATCCATGTTACCAAAATGTAAAATTTGATACTAAATTTGACCACAGTTAATGACAAAGAAATATATTTTCCTTTTTTCATAAATTAAAGATTCTTAAAATTTTCCTTAAAATATCCACATACTTAAAAAAAACTCATCTTACAAAATAATTATTATTATTTTATCAATCAAAATGCAATTTTTATTTGCTACAGCAAATAAAAATATCATCTTAAGTGCTTCGCACGTTGGTAAACTTATAAGGAGAATTTACAATGTTTTGAAATAATTCATATACCGTATTTTTCGCCGTATAAGACGCACTTTTTCTCCCCAAAAATCGGGGGAAAAAGTACCTGCGTCTTACACGGCAAATACAAAAGCCCACCATGGCAAGGAATACGAATCAAAGATTCTGTCTTTTCATAAGTTTTGTTATTGATGCGAGGAAGAAGAATAACTTTGAAATGAGCCAGATTGGGAACATGGATAAAGTCCCGCTAACGTTTGATGTGCTATCTAACAGAACCGTAGATAACAAAGGAGCCAAAAGCATAACCGTAAAAACTTCAGGGCATGAGAAAACCCACTACTTGGTTGTGCTGTCCTGCTGTGCAGATGGTACCAAACTGCCGCAAATGTTGATCTTTAAAAGGAAAACATTCCCAAAAGAAACAATTCCACAGGGAGTCATCGTGCACGTTATACAGTTGATATAAAATATTTTACTACAGAATTTGGTTCATAATCTTTTTTTTTCTAGATTTGCCTCCTTTAAAATTGGGTGCGTCTTATATGCCGGTGCGTCTTATACGGCAAAAAATACGGTAAGTATTTTCATGATTTTACTAAAACACTCAATTGTATAGCATGATATGTGAAACAATAGGTCAACTTTTATGGTTATTCTATACTACTAAATCCAAAAAATTTCTCTACTTTTTTTCTATGGTCTTATTATTATTATTTTTTTTACCACAGGAAGCATTACTTTTTTATAAGTGCATTAAGTATGAGCTATATTTGAATCTATTAAAAATCAATTTCATTACACTCATTCACACTATACACTTATGCTACTTGTGAAACAAAATTGGAATGACTCATTGGTTACCAATGATGAATATTATTTGAGAAATGATTTATTATCCCCAAAAAAATTTGCCAGTAGCTCAAAAAAAAAAAAAAAAAAAAAGGTAATAAAAGGATCTTGAAAAAAAAACTGCCCAAATTTTTTTCTAAATCAGTTTTCATTTAAAGTTTTATTTAATTAAAAGAGTTGCATGCAGCTCTAAAATCTAAACTTATCTATTAGTGTCATATTAAATAGTATGATGTTAAATGTTGAAAAAAAATTATGTGTAAAATATAAACTAAACAATATGTGTTCTTTAAATTTAAGATATGATTTACTAGTGCACATACTAATCACTAAACGAATATTTTAAGTATTATTTTTCTGAGTAAAACTACCCAATACAAATTACGTTCAAAAACAATAACATCACACAGGCTTTAATAAAATATAAAGAAAATTAAAATCCATCAAAATATTTTATGCAAACAGGCACTAAAGACGAAAATTCCTTAACAAATATTTTGATACACACATACATGCACAATAAATTTTAGAGTAACATTATTGAACATCAAAGTAAAAAAATAAGGAAAAATGCTACCAAAATGATAAGCTAAATTTTTTATATAAATTCTTCACTTTTCTAATAATTACCCTTTTTGATATAACACAGAAAATAATTTGATGGCAGTTTTAAGAATCATATTGAAAAACAAATGTAATATACAAAATTTATATATATATATATATATATATATATATATATATATATAAACATACATAAAATTAACCTGGTTTTTGACTGTTTAAAAATTTATTACTTTACAAATTGTTAACCACAAGATATATTATAATATTTGGCAAACAGATTTGATAGTTAAATAAATTTTGATTAACTTAATGGAATGATTAAACAAAACTAATATAATTCATGCAAGAATCAAATCTTCATTTTGGTAACATTAGTTAACTACAATATACCATGCAAAGACAGTGCAGTAAGAATCACAGTTAATAAATTTAAAGGTGGTTATAAGAAACATAAGGATGGTAACATTTACTATTGCAACAATGCAACAAACATGCATATTTCCATCTTTTTAAAAATATTTTTTAATCTCTAAATTTCTATATTTTGAATTAAAAAATTAAAAAAACTGTGCAGAGTTTTTTTAGACAAATTTAAACATAAAAAATTTGATTTCATCAACACATTTAAAGTTCATGTTTTAGGCAAAAATCATATATTCAAGTGATAAAACAAATCCATGTTTATAAAAGTCGAAAATTTTCAATGATTAAATTTTGAATAGATTTTATCAAATGTTTCAGACAGTTATTATAATTTTCATTACAACCTCAAATCTAAAATACTTTCAGGATTAGCATGAATTAAAGAAATATGTACGATCACAATTATCAATGCTAGGAAATGTTTCAATACTGGACATATTATTTTATTCAGAATAAAATATTATAAACCGTTGGAATACAGTTTAAGAATTTTAAATTAAGATAGGTAATTCAAGGCTGAGCCCCAAAACCTCAATAATATGATATATAAATATTTCTAGCTACTTATATCCCCAATTTAATTCTTGTACCTTTCAATTTAAACTTTGCAGAAGGTGCTGAGGGGTGTTAAGTGCCACGTGTTGGGTTAAGCAGAAGTGAAGCACATGCAAGAAAAGAAATTTTATTAGTTAATACACAATTTTAGACTGGAACTTTTATTTCAAATACAATAAAATCACATTAATCAAATATAATTAGCCAAAGAAAATGTTTTTATTTATTTATAAGCAATTATAGCTTTAAAGTAGAGAATCTAAAATTAATTTTATAATAACCACTTTTAATATCTACAATGATTTCTGAAATAAATATTATGAATTTATTAAATATTACAATTATAATTTATTATTTATTACAATTATAATAAATACTTTATATTATTAATCGTACAACAAATTTTATTAACAGCAATATTTGAGGATACTGATTTTATTGTACTTGATTTCATATATTATAAAGATAAAACATTTCAATATTCTTAATAATTTACATAGTTACTATATTATTCATATTTAAATTTTTAAAATAATGAAATTTTCTTACCTTATATTTAGACCCTAAATGAATTTTTTAAATAAAAATGGAAAAAAAAAAAAAGATAAATGAAAGACACATACATTTTTATAAATTTTGATTTTAGATTCAATCAAGTGGATTGGAAATGAAAACTACCCAGTAGAAGAGGGCACCACAGTTTACCAATGAAGTTAAAAGTTAGAATAATTATGAAGATACACACATGCATCTATATATTCAAATAGGTACTTCAAATTTAAGGTACTTGCAAATTTACGAAAAATAATTTTCTTTCTTTGCCTAGTTTTAAAAATGTTAATTAGCAATTTAAAAATTTTATTTGCTCCTAAACAGTCCCAAATAAATTCATAATTGATTACTTCTAAGCTGCGTAATAAATTAATTTTTATAAATAAATAATAGCACTAATTATTTCACAGAAAATACCTAAAAAATCTTATTTACTTAAAGAAAATAATAGGAATTTCATCTTTAAACTGTTATATTGAAATATAGAAATAACAAAACTAGAAATTTTATTTAAATTAATTTCAGTTTTTAGATAATAAAAACAAAAATATATATAATTTATAACTAATTCAGTAGAGAGAAGAAAGTTATCTTTCCAAAATAATTTTTTAATAAGCAATTGATCACAATCAAACAAATTTTAATAATCTCATCTGCATATTTAAAACTCAAGATTCTTATTCTGATATAAAATTCACTATTAATAAAGAAACTTTTTTAGTTAAAGAAATGGAAATCCTACATAACATATTATATTAAAATTTACAAATTTTAGTCAAGGAATTGTGCATAAAATAAAGCTTTACTTAATCATCAATTTCAAATTATTTCAATATGTTTAAGAAGTTATCTGGTTTTTAATATTATAAAAAAATAAAAAATTAATAAACATATATAAATAATTAAGTATCATTATAACTATAGTTATTATCAACTTAACAAGTTAGAAAACAAAATGTACTATATTCATTAAGAGGTAAAAACTACAATTTTAACAGTCAACATACTACAAATATACTTAATAGAATGAGCTTAATATCTTTACTATTTTAAAAGGAAACAAATTTTGTATGAAAAATGTAGTCATAGTTGTTTTATATACATATGTCTAAACACAAAATGAGAGAAATAAATTCTAAAGTTTGTTCAAATTTAATAATATATGTGTAAGTTATCATGAGCATTAAATTCATGCTAATTTTTTACATGTAGAAAAATATTAAAACATATAAGTTTTATCAAGAAGCATGCCTACAGGAGATATCTCTGAAGCTACAGGATAAAACATCTGATGCACATTAAAATATCTTGGAGATTATTAATAGTGAAATAGGTAACATGCATAACATTGATTACAAAGGGAAATATTTATATTAAGTACAAAAGAATGTTAATAACTTTTAAATACCTTCGTCTTCTCCTTCATCTTCCTCTTCAGTACTTCGACTATGCATATTTTTTAGTTTCTTTCGCTTAGCTGCTGCTTTCCGTCGAGCTAAGAATTACAGGAAAAAGATACAAATATATTCATTATTATTGATCACTTTACTCAATAGTATTTTACTCCAGAATATTTTTCTTTGCAGCTTAAGATATAGTACTGTACAAATAACAATAGTTATTTTTGTTTATTTACCAACTACTAATGAATTTTATATGCAAAAAAAAGATTATTTTTAAATAAACACTCATTTTTAATTATCTTAAGGTTTTAAAAAATATTCGAAAAAATAAATAAATAAATAAAATAAATAATAAATAAAATTAGAGGTAAAAAAAATTTAAAAAATTAAATATGCAACTAACTGATTATAACTTCTAAAACAGTTAAGGTACTTTAAAAAATTACTCAAAGTTTTAGAGTGCAAATTATACAAGAAAGCTTTACTACTTCTATTAAAAGAATCACTTCATCTTGTGGACATTTGTGATTTCAACAACTGATTCAAATATAATGAGTTATTTTGTGTTATTAATCAAATTAAAATAGTAACATGATAATACAGATGAAAAGAAAACATAAAGGAAATTATTTATAGGAAACTCTAAGCGGTATACAAAATAAAAAAAATATTAGCTGGAAACACTAAATACTAAATGTCAATAACTCACTTGCTTGAATTTTTAACAGTAAGAAATATTTCTTACGGTTAATAGTGCATAAGAAATTTTAAACTTAATTATTTCTGGAATAAGAATTTCATGATCAGAAATACAGCAAAGTTTAAAAATTTATGAAAAAATTGATACACACTGATTATAAACACATATATAATCTCATTACAGAAAAATAAACATTTGAATTTACAAAGATTTAAAATTTGTTTAAGGAAAATTCTTGGTTTCTTTCAATATTTTTTCTTTTACACAAATAAATCTCTTCCTGTATTATTCAAGATAGAAACATTAAATCTTTGAAAAGAAATATTTTTTCAAATTTCATACATTTGACACATATTATTATAAGCAATAATCTGAATTTATCCAAGCCAATTTTTTGTTCTAAATTATTGTTAAATATATTTTTTGCATTAGTTTTTTTTCTTCTTTCACATAAAAAAAACTTTTATAAATTATGGCGAATTAGAAGGAAAATAAAGTATAGATATAAAATATTAAATAAATTATTAATCCATAAAGCTTATGAAACACTAGTTTATTTAATTACATATGATTGCAACTGAAAAGCATGATTTTCAATAATAAAGCAAAACTAAGCATCTAAAAAATTTAGAATGCAAGTAAAATCTTTGGATTAAATAAATCGTAATAAGGATTATTCAATGCTATAAACCAATCACACACTCAACTTGAACATTTAAAAATTCAATAAAATATCTAGCAATATGCTTGATAACCTATTTTTCATAGTTAGATTTTAATATAATTAACTTTTTGAAAAATAATCAATTTTCAATTTACAAAAACTTGAAAATTTTAAGTTTTACTATAACAAATTTAATGCTGTTTAATATTTAATTTTAAAGAATTATATAAACATAATTTAATAAAATTATTTTTAATTTTTTATAAGAATGTTTTAACAATGTGTATTTAAAATCTAAAAACTTTCAAACTATTCAAAATTATAATTAGAAATTAAACAATTATGACACTAGACAAAATCCCAGCCTTGAGCAGAATGAGTTTCATACGAAATATTACATTTTCTTTTAAAATCTCCATCTTTGTAACCTTAGACATAGGGGTTATTTTTCTTTGCAACCTTTAATAGAATTTCATTCACTAATCTTACTGTGAATATCAGATGAATATTTATATTTGTTAAAAATAATATATTACCAGTTGATCACTCATTGGCTATGTTCATCTATCTTGAAAAAAAAGAATAAAATAAATATAATTTATTTAATTATGATGAATAATCAGGATGTGATTATTCTCAATAAATTAAATCTTAATGAAAAGATTCATATTGTCGAAAAGTTAAACAACAAAAATGCTGCTTTATCTCCACTTATAATACTAATTTAAAATGACTGAAATTTGCTATTTAATAATATCCTTTTCAAATATAATCAAATATAAGTGTATTTAAAAACATAATTATAAATTAAACATTTTAAAGACATATTCAAATAATTTTTTCCAAGAAAATATTTAAAATTAATTTTCAATAAAAATGTAACTTTAAAATATAACAGATAAATATTAAAATGTCTTTAGACACAGAGAAATGATTTTTTTTATGAAATAAAATAAAACATACATAAATTGACAAGATTGATGAAATTTTTATGCAATTAAATGATCAACAAATGAAATATTTTTATTTCAATTTTAAAATAATTTTTACTACGTGTTTTTTGTTAAATTTTTATTTTTTATAGATTGAAAAGAAATCTTTTCCACTGAAGTTTTAAAATGAAACACAAAATTAATATAAGTATCAGGCAAAGTTGGTCAATGTAAGTAAATTTAAAAAAATGTATATAAAATTTGTAAATGTTTTAATCAAACATTTGACTAATAACCATAAAATTTAAGATTCCATTTTAAATAGAAAAAAAATAATTAAGAAGCATGAGCAAGAATTTAGTTGTTAACCACATTAAATATTAATTTTCTTCGAATAAAAACAACCGTTCATATTTCAGAAGTTATTAGTTAATGTATTTTTTCGCTTCCCACAAAAGTGCATTTTATGCTTACATATAACAGTAATTTTTTGTAATGTAAATAAATAAATGATTTTGTACTTCAATATTTTTTCACAAATGATAAAGATATCAACTAAAATTAAATCAAAATTTTACATCTCATACCATTACTTTTCTTAATATGTCAATTCATATTTAAAAAATTTATAGTTGCATATTTTCCTGAAACAAAGGTGCTATAGATATTTACTGATTCTCATACTGTTATTCGAATACAAATAAATATCTTGGAAAAAATTATATTTCTTTTCCTTTGTAAGAAAAATAAATATTTGCAAAAAGTACATATTTGAAAAACATGAGAGGAATATTCTTAAAAATATTTTACTTGGATATTATTAAAGCAGTAGTCAAAACAAGAATAATTGCTATTCATAATTAAATTTAAAGGGAATTGCAGCAATCTGAATGCATAAAATAGTTAATCAAAAAAATACTTTTTTCAAAATGTGTCACATGTATATTGTAGTGCACTTACTTCAATAGTAACTTTAAAATTCACTTTTTATAGCCTAAATCAGTTTTTATGATTAAAATAAATTTGTTTTGTTACAGAGTTTTTGCTATTCTAAGTTTCCTTAAATATCTATAATTACTAACTGTATCAAAATATGTACAAAAATGATAATGAAAAATAAAAACTCATGGTTATTTTCTGTTTGAAATCATATGGTTGGATTGGAACTCATAATGAAGTTAGTTAATTTATTTTAGAGGATACTCAAACTTATTGACATCTAAATATCATATAATGAGATACTCATTTCTATGTAACATATTATTAATTGAAGTTGAATTATTAATAATTATATGCAGATGAGTTATCAAAGTTTTCCAATTTATAATAAAAATATACACTGTGACAACCTATCTTTCTTACAAAAATGTAACAAAAGTAAAATGAATTGAATTTTCTAGGATGATATAAGTCCCATAGGTAGCTCCTTTATTGCATCAACTATTAAATTAATTTCTATTTAATTTTATTAATTTAATGCATTTAAATGAATTTGAATTAAAAAGAATGAAAATAGTAAGCAACAAATTGTTTATGTGAAATATGCAACTATGTGTGCATGATTTGATATTTGCAATCAGAATATCAGTTGAGCATTATTGACTTATGACTCTAAAGATACTACATTATAAACTATACATTTGGGAAAGGAATCACCAAAACTCATGATTTGTATTGATGAAAAAATCATTATGATTTTGTTTGATCCAAAAAGACTACCATGATGATCTAGGCAAATTAAATATTCTAATTATGTAGATCCATCCAATAATGTGGCATGGAAAAAGTGCTACCTCCCTACTTGATCTCATGTTTTAAATTTGGCTTAACAATCAAATGTACCAATAAAAATAAGATACTGAATGTATCAATAAAAATGTAATAATAAAATGCACC
Source organism: Latrodectus geometricus (assembly GCA_026290005.1). Taxonomy (NCBI): domain Eukaryota; kingdom Metazoa; phylum Arthropoda; class Arachnida; order Araneae; family Theridiidae; genus Latrodectus; species Latrodectus geometricus. The sequence goes on from JAPDSC010142068.1 coordinate 178,009, forward strand.
TGTGCTATAACTCAAAATTATTATGTATGTATGACAAAATGAGCAAAAGTGTAGATAAAATCTTAACTTTTATTGAAGCATATTACAACATAAGTAACTTCAAATGTAAGAATAGGATGAAACATATTTTACATAATAATTATAAATAAATATATGTATTTTTCACATTTATTATTAAAATATATCATAATATGCAATAGACATTAATGGACACAAAATGTGGGCTTAAGAAGTGAATTGTGCATGCATAGATAAACCTTAGGTTTATTATTTTAAAAATACATATTTGTAAAATACTTAAAAAATCTTTGGTGAATTAAGGATGTTATTTTCTATGGCCTACATACAGCTAAAATTGGAAAAAAAAAAAAAAAAAAAAAAGAAAAAAAAAAGATAAAAAAATCATCAAAGCAGATTAAAAATAAAGTGGATAATTAATTTGCAATTTGATCAAAACTTTGAACAAATAAGTTGTAGAAAAATAAAATTTTGACAAAGTAAATCAATTTTTCAAAACAATACTGATATATATATTTTACTTAAGTTATAAATTATCAGATTTAAATTTATAACATCATGCAATTATATATTTCCATTACAAATTAAAAATTGTTTTTTCTATCTGTTTATGGATATTTAACTACATGATGGGAGAGAATTTTATTTTTTAAAGATGTATGTGTGTGTGAAATCAATAATTAAATTAAATAAAAATAAATAAGTTGTGATAATAATTTAGAGATATTTAACAATTTTGATTCTTTCAAGATACACACACATATGTAGTGAAAAATAAATTGGGATAGCAAAACAGAGATAACTAGACAGAAACAAGTCATTCCCCCTAACAGGAAACTTGTAGTTTCACCTAAAATGTAAAGCTATAACTTTATTGAAAAGCATAAATTTTTAGATCTCATGAAATGAATTGAAAATTACTTTTAAATTAATTCCAAAGAGTTTTTAAAGACTATCTTTAATTGTGCTATTGACATTACTGATTTATTGCAGGTAGATTTATACTGAATAATTTTACTATGCATATGCTTGCTAATGCTCAACAATATTTTATGTGCATTTATATCCATATTAATGACACAAGATGAAAATTTAATATATCTTTAAAATTTTTTAATATATTTAACTCATCTTTAAATGATCCATTTAAAAAATCCTACTAAATACCTTACCTTACATAGGTTTCATATTAGATTAATATTAATGATACTTATAAGTTCAAAAATTGGATAGTAATAATGTATAAAGAATTATATTTTATGTAAACTTTTCTAAATTGAATAAGCACAACAGAATTTGTATACATTATGATATAAATGTGGTTTCTTTTATAGCACACACTATAACTTAAATGCTAACTTTAAAAAAAAAAAAAAAAAAAAAAAAAAAAAAAAAAAAAAAAAAAAAAAATTTTTAAAAAAAATTTAAAAAAAAAAAAAAAAATATTATTTTTAAAATTCAAATAAAATTTATTTTGTAAAATAATACTTTTTGGATAATCGTGATGTGATTTTTTTTTTTTCCATAAACAGGATTTTATCTTTTAAACAACATAAAATAATGTAATTTTCAGGCAAATTAATTTCGGTGTAACTAATTTTAATAACCAGGTGTTCAATGTAGAATAAAATTCAGAATTAGGCACATTTTAACTATAACATTTTGAAAACATCAAAGTAAAACATAAATTTACTTCTAAATATTAATAATCAATAATTTTTTGCTTTGAATGATTTATATTAAATGTTTATTTTCCAATTCAGTAAATTAAAATAATAAAAATGCCTTTATGAATTCTCCTAATGTTACCCTTTTGGCAGGTATAAGAATCAAAGCACAATAAAAGTATAGTATAGATTATGATATTAGAATAAAATACAGAATAGAACTCTAATAACAATTAACAGAAGGAATCGAATTCCAGGAATAGGATAAAATGCAATAAAGGGTAAAATAAATGAAAATTTCTACTCAAGCAAATGTCTATAAATAGCCATTCAATAATAAATTTGAGTCACTATATATGTTCTTACACAGGATACACTAGACTACACTTGATTCAGTTACATCTGTTGACAACAAACTATTTACCATATCTGGTTGATCAGAATTCCCCATTTCTTTTTCAATGTTAATCTCACTGTCATGATATGAGACATCTTCTTTTACTATAATTTTGTACTTACTGAAAACAGATTGTAATTGAATAATTTTTGTGGATTTTAAAGGTTCATAGCTACGACATGGTTCTGAATCATCATTGAATTTTCTAATATATTTTCTCATTTTGGCAGTTCTCCATCCCATATATTTTTTCTTCTTTTTCATGATGCGCTGCTCAAACATTTTTTGCGCTTCTTTGTCTAATCCTAAAGTAGCATAGTAATAGGAATAATCTCTGTCGTACGATCTTTCTTTATCAGATTCACTTTTCTTATCTTTCTTAAGGAAAGTGTGGGTATAATATTCAGCTAAATTATTATATGTTTTGGCTTTTGGATACGGTAAGGGCACAGAGTGAGAATTCAATGCTCCGATTGCATTAAAAGAGGGAGAACAAAAATCTAATTCTGATTTAGGTAGAGCAGTTTGTTTGTATATATCCATTGCTCGATCTATAAATTATCAAAGGAAAGTTTACAAAATAATATCCTCCAATCAGTCATCTTATGAAATGAATTAAAGAGCACTGTTATATTCATTTATTATTTTCTTGACATTCGCGGTTGAAAATATCAAGTAAATTGAAATCGCTTAGACCTTAACTGCTTAATAAAGATGCCAATTATTAGAAAGAACTGTTATTTGATAACAGTTTTTAACTTATGATTATCTCATAACGCGTTACTTCAAAAATTGCTGTTACTGGTTTCGATTCCAACAGTCGATATCATATAGTTGTCACCTCATGCAGAAAATCTAGTGAGTGAGTTTTATATAAGAAAATGAATGCGAATGCCTCAATTGTATAACAAATGTAACATTATTCTTAAGATTTTAGAACATGATTTGAATTTGCGTTTATAATTATCTCCGGATTCTTTCAGTGTCTTGTTAACATCATGATTTTTTTTTCTTGGTGAAAAAAGATTTTAAAATCCCAGATAGAAAGACAAACCCATAAATGATTATATTTCTTTAAAAGTGTTAGTTAATTTAAAGACAAAGAAATTATTGAGTTGAAATTTGTAATAATTCCTACTATGCAGTGACGTAACAAGGTCTAGTCCGGTATTTTAATTTGTCACTATTCCTTGAAATTGCTTCATCAAAGTCACTTTATTTTCAATTAGCAAAGATGATAAACTGGACAGTCGTGTTTTGATCGCAACGGAATAAAGACAACTCTAGATATTTTGAGTTTCTCAAAATTTAATTTCTCATAATAAAGCAAAACCACAAAAAAAAAAAAAAAAAGAATTCCAAAAGGAGATTAAAAACAAAGTAAAAAAAGTTCACATTGAATTACAAACTGTAAAAATCTTGAGAAAATCTACTCAAGACACTCACTTTTAGAATTCTGATGGTTTCTAAAAATCTTTATAGACGTAGTATTTATATGATCTATAACTTACAATTTTCGGCCAAATTATGTACAAACTTAGGAAGCACTATTTTTAAAAGTCTCGATCAAGTTGACTGTCTCCAGGATTACAAACTGATCTAATATATATTCCGTGCTTCTGCAACACTCATCAATTGCTTGTTAAAAGACATGCCTACAAATTTTAACAGGAATGTTCAACACTTCACATTTTCAACACTTCGTGTCTTATTTTTTTTTAAAAAATTTCATTCGGTTTTAAACAAGTTTTTATTTTGCTTTAAGAATATCTTGATCTTTTCATAATAGGTCTCTCGAAATTTCATCCCAAGAACCTACAAAAACTTCAAATGTAATTTACATCTCATAAGAAATTATCTAATAATCGCAAATAATAAAATTAGAGAAATCACATAATGCTGGTTTCAAATTTTGAGCAGCTTTATTGGTTTTGATTGATTCCAAAGGACCACACATTTTTCCCAATGCAGTTGGCAATCTTTTTTAAATTATAGAGGAAAATATTAGTAGTAGTGAACATTGCATATTGTTTAAGAACTACTTTTTAACAATAACTTTAGGGTGTGTCAGAAAATCGTTTACAATACGCAAAAGCTGAAAAAAATAATGTACAAACTTCCTAAAGTCACAAGAAATGTCCCATTGTGAAACGGTTAGAAAACTATATACTCCCCACAAACTAAGAAAGTGATTTTTATAGGATACAAACCACAGATAAATGCTTAATTCTGCTGTGTTTGCTTATTCCTAAACAATGCGTTAAAAATAGGATAAAATTTAAAAATAGGATAAAATTTAAAAAATAGGATAAAATTTAAAAATCCTTTATTTCTTGAGTGACTTGCAGCCAAATGTAGAAGCATTGTCGTTTCTTGTCCTTAGCACAATATAATAACTAATTCCTCTTTTTTTTTTTTTTTTTATGAGAATTGCACTTTTATGCAATATTAATTAATTGTTTAAAAAAAAAAATAAAGATTTTCAAAATATTGGTTCTATTTATTTTCTAAACTTTTTCTGGGACTGCGTTAGACATGCACTGTAGCAACTGAGCCTAAGAATGCAGGAGTTTTTATTTAAGAAGGTGAGCTCTGAATTCTAGTTTATGTAACTTGAATGTTAATCCAGCATAGTTCAAGATAGTATAAATGCCTCCTGTCTGCTCATGTTGTCAAAGCCAAACTGCTTTCTTACCGAAAATTTGGATGAAATTGGTTAATGAAAAATAGTTACTGAGATTAGTTTGTCTTTCATAGTTAGTAACATTGATATATATATATATATATATATATATATATATA